>DWLS01003925.1:0-14827 GCA_018246255.1 Pachliopta kotzebuea | reverse complement strand
GCCCCCTTACATCTGGATAAAGATACTGTTTTGCCATATGTAAAATTGTTAAATCTACCATAGATACAAGTTTTAGTTTATATTTAAGTAATTACTTTTAATAAATGAACAAGATTGAGTAAATAGAGAATATCAATAATAAATAGACTATTTTGTAATATTAATACTTCAGATTGTTTTAATTTTCGATAACTTATGAGCTCCTAACTTGGTATAGAAATATATTAAAAAGTATTGTTAACATTATGTCCCCGTGTGGCAGCCCTACGAAAAAATATTTTAACTTATGAAAAACGTTAATTTGTCATTGAAAATACATTGTTTTTTTAAATCATTGATATTTACTGCGTATTTAATTTAAACCTTGTTTTTTAAAAAAGGACTTAATACATACAAAGTGTAAAACTTTGTGTATATTAACTTTGCTTACAGTTAAACCCTTTCTTTGCATGTGTATTAGTGAAATTTAAATACTTATCGTTTATAAATTCGACTTTTTACTTTGCGTCTATAATATATTCTATTTGTCTTTCGTTTTACCTAAAAACTTACTATGAAATTAAACTATGATTTTCATCTAAAAAAAAAAGAAATTACCCCTGCTATTTTCTGTAAATCATGATTGAGTCAAAACACAGCGTATACATAATAAGTAAATCAAAATATAATCAATGTAGACCTGCGCACGCGCCCCGCTGTGCGGGGACATGTCAGCGAAGCCGACCCGGGCTTCGAACCCGGACTAAAACAAAAGACAAATTAATTTTGTACACAAGGCATTTAATTTGAATGTGAATAGCATGAAGTGCGACGAATGGCAGTAGAGAACAATACCCGGCGCCGGCGTACCCGCCTTTTTGTTTTATACCCAAAGAATAAAAAGTACAAAATGTATGGGGTCCAACAGACAATTCCGTATTATGATATGACCACAGTAATAGTGGGCACGCCACGGCATCTAATGGCTTATAATATTAAACGTGATGGACCAGGAAAGGGCAGACGGCGTACAGAGTTGGCCGGCCCTAAACTTATTTACGTCCGGAGATAATTGTTAAGTGTAACGGACTTAATATCGGAAATCTACACTTTAAGTAATTTTTAAAAATTTTGTGAATTATTGTTGCAGGTTTTTTATTTGTTTTAATATATTTGATAAAACAACTTTAAAAAAAATAGTTAATACTTCAAAACCAATTGGAAGAAGTTTTTTCTTTCTAATTCCTGCCTTTGGGACTGGTGAAAATAACTCGCAATTACTAAAATTTATCTCTTTTGTAGTCAATAGGTGCAATTGTCTCTATCTTATATATTACTAATAAATGTCATTAATCCATCTACGATGTTAGCGCTGACTCGTCTTTTGTGACCTATACAGCTCATCTGATACTGAGCACGCGGACCACGAGGCCCACGGCCTAATTAATCCATCCTTACCTCTATTTGAATACTACATACATGGAACACACCACACACGTGAAAATAAATAATTTAAAACAGTAACAGCACGTTATTCTTGTACAAAATACAATGATATATTTATGTATTTAAAATTGAAGTCATTATTTGGTAACAAGTAAAAAAAATTATAGTCTCCATTAACAGCATGTAACGAGGAAACGATTTCTATGAGCGAGTAATTCATGTTAGTTCTCATAATAAAATTATCCAATCAATGGGGCGTACAAACAAGGCCTTACTTTGTGTATGGGGATATGACTTTGTGTTTACTTTATATTATTAGTCCATCAATCAAGAAGCAATTTTATTTTGAATGGTAACTGTTAGTTAAACACTAACAAACGTTCGATCCGCGCCGCTCGTCCGCCCATCAATCAGAACCGCGCTGACGGAGGCTCGCCGCCAGGCCCAGCCTGCGCGCACTCCCGGCCCTCAACGCCTTCTAATGACAGCTCTCGCACCAACCCGACACATCCAATTCACATCTTAAATGGAATTCCCTTTACCTCTCGGAATTACCAAACTCCGTCATTAAAGTGTTTGTTTCTTATCTATTTATTGTTAAAATGTTTCTACCAATTAGGGCTACCGTGTCGAAAGGATAATACTACGATGAATTAAGGAAACATTTAACGCATTTAAAACGGATTGTCTCGCTTCTTAGATGATGATATTTCGTTTTCTATTCAATATTATTGTTATTTCTAACTCTAGTAGCTGCATTAGTTACAAAATACGATAATATTACGTTCCGCATTACGCAATGCCCGCTGCGACCACAAAGAGGAAGTACTGCAATGACAGATGATCGATGCTAAACAATTTAATGCGCATACGAACAGATAATAAACAAAGCTTTTGTAATTCAATTAGAAGGTGTACTGTACATATTTAAATCTTAATTAGCATATCTCTTACTCAATGCAAAGCATCTGTCAACCTGTTGAGCGTAGCCGAAATTTGAAGGATGGAAATTAAGTAACACCTACGTTTAAATGTGTAGGTAGTCCTTTGCTTCCCCGGACGTATGTTCCGTACCATTTAAGGCGAACACGAGCGTCACCTGTTTAAAATACAGACGGCGCCAAAATCACAAGTTAGCAACTAGTTCGCAACAGTTAAGTCATTTACCAATTAATTCAGTTGTTAATAGTAGACAACCTCGAAAGGCGGCGGCGTGTTCAAACACAGGGCTATTTGTCGATAAACGCACTCCAAATGGGCGCAATAATACAAATACAAATTACAAAGCAATAAATAACGTCGCTATAGGAAAATGGTATCGAGTGCGCTATCATCGATGGTCCGGTTTAATTTAATTGACTGGGCTACGTGTCGATGATAAATGTAAGCGGGGTTAAGCATATGCACGGGACCCAAGAATAAATCGCCCCTCGGCGAGACGAACTGATTTGCGATAAGCGGGTATTTATTGTGTTATTTGTGCGCGCCACCTGACGGCAGGACCGCGCACTGCACGGCCGCCGCCACCGCGGGAGGCTCTCTATTGCCGCTCCCACCGCGCGATCCTTCCCCACTACACGCTTGTAGAAGGCGCCCTCACCACCATAAATCACTTCTGACATAACGACGTTCACCGTTGATGAATCCTGCCGACTTGATAAAAGTCCGCTGAGAACGAGGTCCTATGTAAACCGAAACATGTTTTTCAAAATCTGTTTTTTCACGTTGAAGTATTGATTAGAATAAATATTTTTGTATATAACATATGTATCTACTCAATTCTATGAGAGAATAAAGTTTGGCAATAATACTTAAAATCTTATTTTATTTCAAAACTATTATTTAAAGGAATATATCTACTGTTCTTACTCAATTAGCTTAAATATATAAACTAACAAATTTTTTCAATTGCACGAAACATTCATTATAGTTTGGATTATTACATACAATACTTAAAGGTAAGTAGGATTTTTAAATCGTGTTGTTTTTAAAAACTTTAATGTTTTTGCAGGAATGTTCTTCTATAACTTTTATCATATTTGCTCTCCTCAAACTAATCAAACGAATCTTTTCAGTTAGGCTCATAAACCATTTTTAGATTTTCTTAAAGAATCTCATTAGACCTATTTTCAGGCGGCCGTTTAAGTTATGTACATAACAATAGTCCGGTACAAAAACAGACTCACGCTAAGTAGATAAATAATTCTACTTATTAACATCAATACTGTTTACCTATTGTAATTTAACAAGCGAAGATAATTTCAGAGATTAACTCGGAATTGGGAACATTCGATGATTCGACATTGTTGAACGATAAGTGGCAAAATGTATTGTTTTTCATTGTTTTGTAAACGTAGTATTAGCAGTCTCTCTGACGACCTGGTGAAGTTAGCAGGGAACCGCTGTATGAGAGCAACGCAGGACCGATTGATGTTGAGAATTTTGAGAAAGCAAATGTTCAACAGTGGGTCACTTTTCGATAGGAAGATAATACAAATATTTGTAGGTATGCAATTGTTCTGCTAAAAAATCCCTGTTGTCTTATTAAATCCTTAACCACTGTTTCTTATTTAAATTTATATCTATTGGAAAATATTTACCTATTACACCTAATTTTGATTTTATCATTGGGGTTACTAATGTAGTTCCTTCAATCTTATCATTAAGGAAATTTGTCTATAATTTAAATACAACTAGACTTTTTGATCATAATAGCAGCCTAGGCCTTAATTAACAAAGCAATGCTATTTGAGCAAGCAAAACAATGTATGTAGTTATATTTATATATGTAAAGCTATAAACAAGAATAAATACAAATGGGAATCACCTGAGTACAAAGTGTAGTACCGAGCTAACGTCCGCGTGTGCCCGCGGCGCCGATACCCGCCGCAAACTAAAAATGTGTATAAATTATCAAGATTACATGAAAAAGAGAAATGTGTTACATTTAATTTTATTACATACGATAAGTTATGGCCTAGCTGCGGCACTTGAAAAACACGTTACCACGCACCCGCTTTCGAAAAGTAACAAGTGTTCCGAGGTACAGTAGGACCTAACTACGTGGACTTAAGATATCAACAACTATATAGCACACTGTCTTATCTCGAGCTATAAAAACGTTCATATAACTAAACCAATTCGCAGTTACATACAGATCATTTGTGACATTGAAATATCAATAAATTTATAGTTTCAAGATAGGGGACAGAGTTTCCAGTTGATTGTATACATCCCGTATAAGATAGGTGATATCAAAGAAATTGGTTGACATCAAAACATTGATTATCATCCTCATCAATAACATACTTCTGAAGTTTTATGTTTGTTTGTCAATAATCGTCATTAGCATATATGTATTTTACACGTTAAAAATAAATAATCTTGTTATTATCTGATAACCAAGATTTTAATTTCCTCTGTGACGATTGTGTAACAAAGCAGTAAAGAAGTTTGCCTTTAATTGTAACATCTCTTTTGTAAATAATGAATACAGAAATTTTACTTAAGATCTCTGTTCAAGAAAAATGTATTGTGTATTTAATAATTATATTATACTACCCTCACATGTTAAGGCAAAAAAGAAGTAATCTACGAAGGATTAATTAAATCTTTATTAAAGTTGTTTACTGTTCTACATTGCTAATATATTTATAAAGCATAATTTTAATAGTAAAAATATTTATAGTATTCATTGAATTTCTCAAACATGTTTCAACTTATAAACGTTATCACAATATTTCACTATTTGAATTTGTAAAAGGTCAGGCCAAGAAACACGCATTATCGGAGCAATACTATTAATATCGGCTAAACTTCACTTTTGTTTATTTACACCGACGTTTCTTATTACATTTATTACTTTTATCAAAATTATAACCTGAGATATCGTTGTATCGAAAATGCATAAAATGTATAGAAATCTATGGAAATTTACTGTACTTAAAAGACATTTAAACAGTACCTTATAGGAATCGTTACATAGATAATGACTATGGTACAGATTAAATCAAAAAGATTATTTCAGATTTAGAATTTTAATACGAATAAATTAATAATCTTTTCTATTTTCATTCATACTACATTTCTGTCATCAATTTCACATGATGTTAATCATAAGACAGTGGATTTTTAGGTATGTTTGTCCAGAAATCTCTAGCTATCATATTTTGCCACCGCGAATACAATAATTCTGTTATGGCTGCAGAATTACATTACAATTACAATACGGTTCTTTTATTGCAAAAACAGTGAAACACTGTGATTCTCTTCCTCATTACACATAATTATCTTTAAGAAGAGAGCTAGGAACTATTATCTTCATCTCTAGGTGCATATTTTGTTTACTTCTATACATATATTTTATACATTTCTTTATTTATGTATATATACTCCTTCTCTTTTCTTTATAAGTATCTGTTACTGGTATATTGTACTTTTCCACATATTTATTGGTGATAACTTATAAATGGCTATTGACTTGATTCTTTATTCAATGTTACAAATTAATGTTATATGTACTAGTCGTAAGTTGTCGTTAAAAATAAAATAAATAAATAATTAAAATAATTTATACTTTATATTTTTGTATGCTTGAAGAGAACTCTTTTCAGGATTAAGCTTAGCTTTGGTACATACCTTATGAATGTCATTTTTTTATGTACATAGATGCTCAAATGTGTATATAAAGAAATAAAAATCGATAAATTGAAAATAAATAGAAGGTGGTGGGTGTTAAATAATTCTCGTCACCAAATAAACTTTACAACATATGACCTTAAGTTTGTGTCAGGGAAATGCTTGTTGCAAGTGCTCATCTTCGTGTCAGTTAATTCAAAAGTTATTATTAAATAATATACGAAGGAATAAAAAAGTTTAATTCAATAAAAGCCAAGTCTTGAATATAAGAAAATTTATTTAGGAGTCAACGTAACCGACGTGAACGATCGTATCGCGCGTAATTTGTTGCAGGCGGACCAATCAAAATATTTGTTTATCTCGATGTCTGAGCGATCGCGATGCTATCGGCATTATAATGTCACTGAGCGTCGGCCGGTGGCTTATCTGTGAGATACTGCCACTCGTAACTTAACATTAGCGCTTCTCAGTTCCCTTAACTTACCCGCCCCATCGTATAAAAACTGCTACTCACATCACACAATTAATTCCATACCACGACACTTAGATATAATGAATTAGTAGAACATGAATGAACATTAAATTTACCAACAAATAAAAGTCGAAATCGAAATGAGCATGTACACAAGCGCGCCATAAACAAATGTCTTCGAATGGAATGTCATAACAACAAACATCTAAAATATGTCAAGCCTACCAACTAATGGTGATCATGGGAGAACAAAAAAATATTTGACGGTGCCGTCCGCTAATGTGTAACCAAGCGAGTCCCCTGAGTGACACGGAAACTCTCTTCACACACGTTTGACCCCCAACAAAGGAGTACTGTTTGCCTTGTATCGCTACTAAAATATTGAAACGAGGGCCGTGTGCATTCTGCTCGCGAGACGGTGCTACTATCACCGCCTTGTGAACCACAGCAACTAAAAAGAGAGCGAATAAGATAATGCTGTACTTTTTAAAGTACCCATATTTTATTGGCTGGTTATACCGGCGTAAAAATAACTATTGCTTTTATACATTTAAAGTTTAGGTAGCTGAAGATTGGGCTAAATGACATTCCCTGGTAGATGGATCTTATGCCCTTACATACAAATAAATACGTCGTAATGTAATTTTACTTTTATTAATTTAACATGTATGTAATAAAAAAGTTAAATAAGGTACAGTACATTGTTTGCAATTATTAATATTGTAATTGAAGCAGTACATGACTGTGTGATACAGAAATTCAAACATTTAACTTTAATTTATTTCATTATAAAAAAAAGTGCGTAATCCTAAATAATACGTCTGTATAATTCAATTTATAGTGATTAAGAACAGAAATAGTACATTTGTTTCAAAAGAGGTGAATAGTTTGTGATAATAATGATAATTATAAATACAGTTTTCATTTTTGTAATGATGTTGAATTTAGTTGATGTGGTTATTACATCTCGTCATAATAAAATTTTAATCCAGGTGGCTGAAAATCAATGCGTTGTTAACCATTGTGTGTAATAATGTAATTTTTGATTGCTGTTTCATTAAAGACGATTAATTTATATTTATATTGGTTTTAAGGTTAAATAAAGTTATGTTTTATGTACTGGGGGTAACGAGACTCAACAACTTGTGTCAAGCTCGAGCCGAGCGCAATATGGTGCTGTGTATACCATCTTAAAAAGCGTCATGTTATGCGGCTGCGTATTACTTACCATCAGGTGGTCGCCTTGCCGGTCTCGTTGACTTGTTAAAGAAAAAAACTTTTTTCGTAAAGAATGTGTTCCTCTGCGAGCAGTGTGCACAGCCTTATAGATACGTTGACAAATGTCTCACGCTCGTGTTTGCACTCGCGTTATGGTATCGTGAGCTCACAACAACTTTGCGGTTGGTAAAGTTCACGTTAGTTGTCAATGCAAATTGTTCACGCGTTCAGCGAGCATCAGCATTCTGGTGAGCAGTAACGAAAGCAATGAACATGGTATGCAAAATATCCTTTAAGGGATATTATAGCCAGGAGTTGAATAAAATTGTTCATTCAAGGATTTGACTCGCGTACAATCGTAATATTTTGCTCTTCTTCTAATAATTTAGGAATTTTTCACCCTGATATACCAGTTTGTAAGGTAGTTGTAACTACCTCCCGATACATCATTAGCCCGCCGTAGTCCACTGCTGGATTAAGGCTTCTTCCAAGGAAAGCCACTTAGCCGGAAACGATACTCATTAAGTATCGGTTGTAGAGCACATGTAACATCAACCATCAGGCATCTGCCCAGCGTGAAGGCAAGACCTGCTCTCTCAGAAATGAGTATATGAAGACGGGCAGTTATGTATATATGAACAATAGATGTTGTAAGTGTGGGGGCTGTGCAAATGTTCTATTGGTGTTTGATGTTCAATAAACTTTCTGATAAAGGAAGACGTGATCCAGGCCGGTCGTGTTGTTCAATATTGGACGCTTTGGTCTCAATAATTCTTGCGTGGTGCCGGTGTCACGCGAGCGCACGCCGCGACCAATTAGCTGGCGCCATGCACCGGTCGCACCACAATAAATCAATAATTAAAGCGTCCATCCAGAGGCAAATACTGATTTATTCGCGCCTTCTGGCCGCGACTGTCATTGTTGGCCGCGCCCAGCCCTACTTATACTCAACTGGCGTTTGTTCTCTCCTATTGCGTATTTAACTTTATTTCATTTCCTACAATGATAGAAATGTAAGTAAAAGTCCTAGTATTGGCTAGTTTTTGTATAACGATGCTTCGTTAATTTTTCTCTAAGCGGTACAAAGTGAAAGATTAAGCACGGTTTACACAGTGTATTAACAAGTGTATCCGATCTGAACTAGGCTGAGTTTCACACACAAACTGTCTGTTTACTCTGGACATTAGAGGGAGAGCGTAAATGTCGACACGCAATAGTTGTCGTCGAGCTTGTTTCTATGTTTTAACACAGCCGTATCAACGACCACATTACGAGTCCAAAAGATTTTTAATTGAATGTTTATATCTTGCAGACTGGAAATCGTAAAACGCATAAATAACGACTGGCATGAGTTACCGACCATCAACAATTATTCAATGGCTCTCCAACACGGTGTGTAATCACGAGTATTTGAAATTAATGTAAATTAAAGACATTTAACAACTATCTTACGCACAATCATGGTCGTTTAGTGGCGTCAGGCAATGCTGCGGTTTGTGACAGCACTTCGTCAGCACGAGGGCCCTCCGCGGGGCCACCGAGTGTTTTCATACACACACGGCGCGCAGACGTGTTAATTCATAGAAATTTGGTTTTTTTTCTGCCGCTATCGACGACTGTGGGAACCTTTTTGGGTGCCTTCGTTAGAAGTACCTACTCTACAGTAACGAGCAAACAGTCGAAATAACTCCGTGTATCGCACCCGCGTTAAGTGGCTGTCCGTTCACGGAATTTACGACAGTTCTTCACGCTTAGGTAATAGCCGTTTGCGATTGAGTTATCCAACGTTCAATTGTTGTGCGTCGACCGGCGCACGTAGATACGGGCTATAAAAATTATTTTAGTTTCCAATTTGAGCGTCATTGTCTGATGTGAAAGTTGTCAGTTGGCGCCGGGGCCAATAAACCAGTCGCTAATGTTAGGCACGTGTCTCTTTCAGAGTAGCAAGATAAAAACGTAGATACTAACTACTCTTTTGTTTAATACAAATGAAATCTTCAAAGCGCAATCCGGATAGCTCAACAGGTGTGCAATTTATATCACTGACAGAATTACAATGAAAAAGGTATTTTAGCTTGACAGATGTTCAGGGTAAGTGAGGATCTCGACAAATGGAAGCAAGAACGAACTTTGCCCTCTCGCCGTCTGCTCTCGACTGCACCCCGCTATGCCTCATCATTGCTATGACATTAATATTGTAAATTTATACCTTCAACAGTAGACTCATTGACAAATAGCTATGCTTTCAAATCGAAATCCAATACCTTTCAATGCATACATTAGTAGAGTACAAATTGAATTCTCTATAAAATTTACATAAATAGTGTGCAAAGGCAGTGCTAGTATAATGCTATAACGTTTTGTAAGACAATAGCTGAGCGGGATCCTCCCACCTCCCACGGGGGTCGCAGCTAGAAGCGGTATGCGCAGGCGCATGCTAATCGCTTCTAATCACGACCCGATCTTGAGCTGATTCATCTTAACCTTACGTTACTCTATTCTGTTTATTTATCAATCAGTATACTTAATATCAGACGCAACCATAAAAGGCGATATATTTGTCTAGTGTCGCTCTTAATTAGTGGGCGACGGCGAATCGACGCCATATGTGGTCGTCGAGTTAGCGTCGACTTTTGTAGAATATTTTTTGTTAATGTATAATGTAAATGTAAAAGAATCATTATATTTACTTCCTCAATTCTCTCTTTTCCCTTTTATGGTAGCTTGGGTACAATGACTCAATGAATTAAAATAGGATTTCATTGGTTAAAATTTTCTTCTTGTCATCTTTATTTTTGTATAAATGTTATGAGACTGACATTAGCACAAACTATTTAAAGTACCTTAAAGCGACTAGGAGTTTTAATAACCTTCATAAATGTGAAAAAATGTCTATTTGACAAAATTATTATCAAAAAAGTCTCATCACTATATTTGGATTCTCGTAAAATAAAATATGAGCATATAATCTTTGTTTATTAGATCACCAAACATTGTAAGAGTGGTTTTGCAAAAATCTGCGGAGACGCAGGTAGACGGAGATAGCGGGTACAGGTAGAGGGGGTTAGGTGGCGCCCAGTGGCAGGTCCGCCCAACTCTTTGTTTATGTAACGCCCCCTCATTAAACGTACATGAGTAGTTTCTTAA
Organism: Pachliopta kotzebuea; assembly: GCA_018246255.1. Lineage (NCBI taxonomy): Eukaryota > Metazoa > Arthropoda > Insecta > Lepidoptera > Papilionidae > Pachliopta > Pachliopta kotzebuea. Next base: position 3,927 of record DWLS01003925.1, on the reverse strand, counting down.
TCACCGTATCTCAAAAACAAAGTTGCTTCATACAATTGAACGATAAACTCACCATACTTGTTTTAATAAGTAAATAATGTTTACAGTTTCTTCATCACCAATCATAAATTATAACAATTAACAATACCATTTACAAAAATTGGTGTATCGGCGTGTATGTTATAACAATTTTATTATTTAAAGAGTAATCCCTTTGACTTAATATTCGGAGTTATAGAAAAAAATGCTGAACGAACAAGACAATTTTTAGTAATTTTTAATGATACATGGGTGAAAAAAGAGGACCCTGTTAAGAATAGTAAAAGTAATTTTAATTACCTTGTTTAACTATGCATAAAAACAAAGACTAAAAAAATATTTGAAATAAGTTTAAAAATATGATTGGACACCAAAATAAGCAAATCCAACTTTATCTATTTTTTATTAAGTGCATGAAAACCGTTCAGCTTTCTAAACCGGCAGCCGTATCGTATGCATAATAGTGAATAAATTAATACGCGCGCATTAGGCACGAGCCCTGGTGATGAGCCTTTCCAATGAGGCTCGTGTGGGCGCCGGTAATAATTCAGCACAACCTTTATAGGGTTTGGACACACTGGGACATTCAAATATACTATATAATCCTTACCCAGTTGGTATACCCATAAAATGGAATATCATCAAAAAAGGTTTTTATTGTTAGGTATACGCTATATACTATATAAGTTAAAGTTTTCCGTGGTATTGGAATTTGAGGAATCCGTCATCTTCTTAAAACAACTTATTTTATTTACAATGGATTAAAGCTACAATTTTATTATTAACGAAAATGGTAATTAGCTAGGCGAGTTTTCAAAAAAATCTGACCAACTTCCAAACTCCACAACGTGTGACTTCGATTCCAAGATCCGGCGTGCTACGAAGCAAATACATTGCCACGGACACAATTAAAGATTATAAGAGGTTCTTATATAAAGTACAATTTTTTCAGTTGTATGATGTGAAAGTGCTCCGTGTACATCACGGACCTACAGACGAAATCTCAGGCAGCTGATGGCATCGTGGTTGCGAAACGGTATCGCACCCGCGACCGGCGCCAGCGCCGGCGACCCGTTATCCGCCCACGATGGGCCGCGTTGCGCCACATCCACGCTTTCCCATTTTTCAATAAAAAAAAACGCGATGTTTGTTTACGTAATCAGTTTTATGTTAACTAGCATTTGACGCCGGCGACTTTTGGCGCCAGCGGTGTACTGCCGCCGCTGCAGCCGACAGACGCTCATTTGAATATTGAGGCCTATTAAAATATCCAAGTGATAGTCTCGAGCATTCGGTTTTAATTAGCATTATGATATAAGCTTTGGACACGAATTAGTATAACCAGCTTTAAGTATCTTACACCACATTGGTTTATATTGCAGCTTCTACAGTTTTGATATTATAACTGTCGGAAAGGAGAGACTAGAATTAGAAATAGAGCTAAGTTAGTTAAAGAAATTAATTAACTAGATATAAATTACAGTATTAGATTAGAAATAAAAAAATTAGAAAGGGTTTTATGCTTTCTGTAATTTATGAAGTAACGGACGAGCCTCTTGAAAATATATTGCACAACAAAACGCGAACAAAAACATATGATAGAAAAAATAGTAACAACATAAAATAACACAATTTTGCAACGTGGGTGGATATTCGAGGAAATTAACTCATATGTTAAGATGTGTTTTAAGAAAGTGTCATGTATCGATTTTATATTCGAAATTTTTGTCTTTGAAGAAGTATAAAAATGTTATTAATTATAATAATTCACGGAATAAAAAAGAAACATCAAAACTTTAAAAATTACAGAAATTTTCTCGCTGTAAACATGTATTTTATTTCAGCAATTTCACATAAAAGCTTTTTTTCGTCTTGTGTAATATTTTTTCCTCTAAAAGATGAGTTTATAAGAATTTCAATATTATTTTTTATATTGTTATGTTGTAAAAATATTATTTAATTATATTAAATAACACGTCACGATAATTTGTATTAAGTAAATGACATAATTCCATTTCGCACATTAAACTTAGCCCCGTTCAATGTTATGGGGTATGGTAGGTATTTCTTTCCGAATCAACCCAATAATAACAATATATTTTTTTAGTTTTTATAGTACCCATACTATACATAATGCATTATAGATTATAACTAGATATTTGTTTATTTTCAACATGAATTAGACAAACCCTTTCCTCTTAAAACGACTAATTAAAATACACCAAGCACTCGAAATTCTGAATTAACTTTAAATCAAGAAAGAACTTATTGCTATCTAATTGAGATTCAAAAACGCCCCATTGCATGGTCTCATACATAAATTAAATACAAATCTGTTGTAAAATTAAATATTTATTAAGGTACAGTTACACTATCACAATACATGGTAACTGTACATCTATTAAGAGAGTTTACCAAAGACGGTGAAAGATGGCGCCAACTTAACCTCGTCGAGTGACCATTATCTTTCTGCCTAAGACTCAGTTACAAGTATCAAAGACAATAAAAACAACCTTTACATTCAACATGTACTGTAGACACTTTAATGTTATTTTAATATAAACTCTTTAACAGCTCTGTATTCACTTGATAGCTATGCATGTGAATAGTTTATTTCATGGCTTTCACGGCGCCAATATTCATGTTTCTCTTACCTATTTTCGTGTAAGTAAATGAATTATAGAAATAATTATATTGCTTTTGTGTTTATGGTATTACATTATAAATAAATACCTTTTTAATTCATTACTACACGAAGGCAAATATGATAAATATCTTTAACTATTCTCATGTATTATAAACATTTACTTTTATTGCAAAATTGTAGAATATTTCCAGCTAAAAAATATGAACGTTATGTGCGTAATGATTAACAATGTTGCCAATAATAAGGTAAGATAGGGTCGTATTGTGCAAGTACATTACGTCAGTAAAAGTCCGCGAACACGCAACAGAGACCGTGTTTTCGGATTTGCGTGATTCACAAGTTATATAAGTAACGATAATAAATTAACTGTAATTATTCTTCTTTACAAAACATTGTTGCCGAGCACAAGACACCAAGAGCCTTCTCGCCGGAAATGACTCGGGACTACATTTAAGAGATCTCGAGGGGCCCCGCGGTCCATTCAACGGCCCCTTGTAAATATTTACAGAGTCGACTAGTTGTAGTAACAATGGTTGTTATTGGTCATAAATAATGCGACTAAACGAAAAAAGTGTCTTTGGATAATCTTAATAATTACACCTACAAAAATTGTTAATAATGATGTTAATATGTCTACGGTATATGTCCCAATATTTTTTGTATGCACCAATTTATTACATTTATAATAACATAATTTTTTTATTATATATATATAAAATAACGTAACGTAACTATTTCGTAGACACTAACACGATACTGCAACCTTACTCATGTTCTCTGCTCAAACCTATGGTAAACTGGGATAGAATGCCTTTTAGCATTAAGTCCACCTATTTGTACCTTTTTTGTATGCAAATAAAGTTTTAATTAAATTGAATTTAAAAAACAATTATAAGTAATATAGATTACAAAAAAATTACTACTTTAATATAATATCTCGTCTTAGACATAATAAAAGAGTACAAAAGTGGATATTATAAATATAAACGTAAATTACGCTAGTTACTCATTGAGTGTATAAAACTCTACATACTTAGCTAAATTACAAAATAAATAAACAAAAATATTTCCTGCTTGCCTGATGAAGTAATCACTAAGAGGAAGGTGCATTATTTATAATAAAATCGGTATATTGCTTTTGACGATATTTAAACTTTAATACAACAAAAACAAATTATTAAATAGCTATCATCATCATCTCAGCCTATTGCAGTCCACTGCTGAACGTAGGCCTCTCCAATAGATTTCCAGCGCGACCGGTC
>DWLS01003924.1:0-14828 GCA_018246255.1 Pachliopta kotzebuea | reverse complement strand
TTGGTGAGGGTATTTCACCACTACCCGCTGATGCGAGGAGAGGAGAATAAAAATATGGGTGCAACTACCGCCATATAAGGATGTAATTATACCAAGCAAAAGAACTATTAGAATATTCGTATTACATAATTAAAAAAATTTACATTTATCTGCAATAGATATCCATATTTATTTAGTTCAGAATAAAAGATTTTTTGTTGTTTTATCTGCATCGGCAAAACTAAAAGCATGTTATGTCAAATTTGCTCCAAAGCCATAAATATGTAAAACCAAAGCATTTTTACGTAGTATGAAAATTTGTTTCTAAGATTCCTTTTTACGTGTTATCCTTTAGAAATCCTTTTCAGGGAACTGTTAGTCTCGAACAATTATTAAAACCTACGAGTCTGCGGTTAATGTTGACCTGGAAGTACAATATGCATCAAATTGACATTTTTAATCACAGTCCCTTGGAGATATTGTAAGAAACAATCACTTCCAACTTGCCACCATTAAATATTCCTTGTAACGACAGTTTAAAATAATTAATGCACAACAAATAATTACTTTTATATTATTTTTATTAACGTAAACTAAGGCATGTTGTACTTACAGCCTAACAAGATTAAGCACGGTCAATTTAGCGGAAATTGATTGGTGAACTTTAACGTCCTGAGCAAATCCCCGGTTAGCAAAAGTTCCAGTCTACAATGTACCGCAGAGAATTGTTCCGTCCGTTTAAAGTAGGAGGGAATTTGTTTAACAGAGAAGGTTTATATTTTATCATGAACTAAATTCTTTGGCTATTACGTTACATTTTAAATATTACCACAATTTTCAAGTCTTATCTGTAACAAAGAAGTAGCATGTAATATCGTAAAAACTTTTGCATATGTTATTTTTATTAAATACAATTATTTGTTTGTGGTAAGTGCTTTAATTACATGAATTTTAAATAACTTTAATTCAGTTTATAATCAAAACTTTGTCTCCTAGACTATTATTATAAATCTTTGTATGTAAATACTTACTTCACTAAACTTATTTGGTTCACGATTTTGGTAGAAGCATATTGTAACGATGAAAATTTACGAGTTACTAGTTCTCGCTGTTGACAAAACATATTGAAATAAATCACGCTATTTTCAGTATTTAAAAATACGTATTAGTAACTCGTGTTCCTAGTATTGACATTTCTTTAGTGCTAAATATAATAATCGTTTATTTATTCTTTATGTACACTTACACGTATATATATAACAATAGTATTGATAAAAGTAACATAGTGTCACAAAGGCGAGCTTAACCCTAAAAACAGTTCTCTTTCAGCATACCCAAATAGAAAAGATATATTATTTTAGTTATTCATGTAGGTTTACCGTGTACTCGTAATAGTAACATATAAGGAATATATCGCAAGTAAACAAAGCATGTTAATACTATTATCTATATTTACTGTTATATAGCTCTTCCTAAAAGAAGATCTTTGGCAAATATAATAATAAATGTCAACCACAATCAATTTTTAATAAAATTTTTAGTGAATATCAAGAGATTTAGTTAGTTAAATGTAAATAACGTTTGTGCCGAAACAATCCGCCTTTTAACTGAAAATTTTAACCAACTGTTTTACTTATTTCAAAATTATAAACATTTACTTAGCATTTCACTACGTCATTATCGCGTAAATAAATCTCCGCCTGTTTCACGTGTTTCGCTGTTTAGTAATTCATGTGTTTTGGTACGCAATTACTTGGAAGCGGGAGTAAGTTGCCACTTGGCACACGAGCCTTTTCGCAGCTTACCTCCATCGCTCACTCTAATGAACGCTGACAATGCATATTATCACCTTTTCATTACATATACCAAAATTTTATTAATTCCCATACTTTATTAATGGGCATTGTACAAATACTTTGCTTTGATAAAAATGAAAATTTAAAAAAACAGCCTGTAATATAAAAAATAATGGCGTATGTTATCTACATTTCAATTTATCTTCAAAAACATTCATAATTGCTATCACTAAAATGTAACAATTGTAAATTGTATTTCTAAAGTAGAGAATAATAAATAATGCTCACTAAAAATGCATCTTGTAATCCCTATAACCAGATACAAATCATTTGTACTAAGCTTTTACAAATCGCAACCATCCCTAACATATTATTTTTTTTGCTTTTACAAATCGCAACCATCCCTAACATAAATTTTGTTCATTAAAACCCTAATGAAAAATTTGTATAATTTATATACCGTCAATATTCAAGATGACTGTCTCAAAGATAAGGTAAATAATATTTAAAACTGTATATCGCAATTTAATATACTCACATAAAAAAAAATTCAGTCAGAAGTAAAAAAAATTAAACTTGCAAATTTCCCTATTATGCTATAACATTTTTAAAATCTCCATTCTATGTAACTTCTAACCTTTTGAAGACCTATATTTAAGGTTGTTAAAATATGCGAAGATTACTCCTAACAAGAAACCAATTTCATGTTGAATGTTGAAAAAGTTTTTATATAGCTTAAAGCTGATCTCTTTCGTGCGGAACTAATTTGTTATTCAAACTCGCAACGTCCACTAGCGCCGCTTTGTGCAGGCGCACAACAAAACAAGATTATCCGAGCACCAAAGTATCTACAAGCATTATTTAAACTTATTTACGTATCCCTTTATACAAACACGTCATAGATAAGTGTAACTGCTGTAAAGTAAATCGAGTGAGTTTGTTTATTTAAAACTTTGAACAGTGTTTTATCAGTGTGTGCAAAATCATGCCCATAACAACACTGCACCACATTGCGCTCGTTGTCTAGAGAAATACAGTCTCTGGTATTATAGAACTACAACAGTGATGTTTTTTTTGCCCATTTTATAGTCCCAGTTTTGATGTAACTGACTAAAACATAATTTATCATCTTCATCAAAGAAATAATTTACACCTAAACTACCTTTATCTAGACCATCATACATCAAAGGATGAATTGCAAAATAAATTTGTTACTATAAAAGTAATTTTATTATCATTGTTTTTATCACAATTCCGTAATAATGTGGTTTGTTCGCTATTAATAGTTAATGCTAAATAAAGATATATTAAAGACTTTAACAGAATTTAACAAAAAGTATTTCTTTTCTTTCTATATTTTATAAATCCTTGTATTATGAAATCGAATTCATGTATACTAATATGTAAGTACAAATTCTGGTGTGCTAGAATACCCTTCAGACAGGTCAATAGCAATTTCAAACTCTTTGTGTTTTTGCCTGGCGAAGGCAAAAGGTTAATTAGCTCTGTCACTTACAGTGTATTGAACTCATTGGTTTTCGGAGAGGTTGAAAGATTTTTTAAATGAGTACATTATTGTAATAACAAAAATAATAATAAACAATCTATCAAAATCATTGCAAATTACAATTATTTACTAAAGAGTTTTGAGTATGTAAATACTTTCAAATTTAGTTAGAAATATATATTTCAATATCATGCATTTCGATTCGTTTTTGTTGAAAAATTTTTAACGGCATTTCAATTGTCAAGACCAGTGGACACATTTTTATGTACATGTTTCCTGGTTGTAAGTCTCTGTTGCCGTAGACCGTTCGGGTAGGTACCAGCGCATCTACAGTTTCTACCACTAAATAGTAATGTACAAAACATTATTGTTATTCAGACTGAAGAGTGCTGTATCCTAGTGAAATTACTGAGCTAACGAGACCTAACACCAAGGCTACAAGCGCTATGTGGTGCTGTTTATACTATTTTAACAAGCGCCACATTATTATTAGCAAGCATATCGTTTACTATGAGGTGAACGCCGAGCTCAGCTGGTCACATAGCCGAACAAAAAAAACACGGAGTAGTCAAGACAAGTCTTATAATATTTTATATTACTAAATTAATTATAATTATTTATGTATTGTATTAATAATATTTACTATTTAACTCCAAGTTATCACGTTAATGTCGGTACAGATCAATTTATGATTTATGTCTGTTTCATATCTGATTTTCAAGTTTTTCAATTATAATTATAAATTCGTAAGTGTTTTAATTATCGCTTTACATTTAAAAAAATATTTTATTAACGTTTGTGTTCTTTATACACACACATATTTGAATATTATAATTAACCTTTAAAGCAAAGTTTGTACACGAAAATATCACCAGTAGCTTACTGTATTCCCTCATGAGATACTTGCCAGTTTAAGTTCGCTAAAATATTTAGTCCGACCGCAATCCGAGACCGCAATTCCCATAACAGGAGATGACCTAAACTATAAACGTTAAAACTAATCACCTGCATTTTAGAATTTGACAAAAAACCAGCTTCTTTAAGATATCTTTCTTTTATTTTATTACTTTTTACATCCAAAACTTTTATTATTTTATCGTAAACTTATACTGCATTCTATTATGAAATATACATCTATGTAATATTGTTAAAAATTTTATGTATGACGTAGGTATAAAGAAAAATATGGTATAGATTATTTATGCACAGTTATACACTTCTCTTTTCACTTGAAAGAGGTCTCGATATATAGCAGCGAGTGGATAGAGTACACAGTTTACATATATAATTCTTTAATTGCCTTATAATTAATATATTAATTTCCATAGTTTAAACAACTTAAAAAAAAATAACTTCTATGATTCATTACTAATAAGAGGAAAATTTTACCAGTCTGCACCACCGTAACTGGAACACAGTAATATATGCAAATATCACTTTGCTGCAGTTTAAACCCTTGTTATTCTATTTTTTTTCTCACTATTACTGTAAAACTATAAGGAAAAAGATTATATTAGCGTATGTCCAACAGTGGACTGCCGCAAGCTGTTGATGATAAAGATGATTAAGTTAGTACAGTAATAAATGAAATTGTATCAATATAAATATTCTCAAGTACGTTACTACTACTAGCAAGCGTACTCGTATATCATATGACAAACAGTTCAACCTACTTGTTTAAAAAAAATGCTTTGTTCTGGTTTTCCGTAACTTTTTATAAACTGTTACATAAAATTAAAAAACTTAGATATTTCTTACATAATTCAAGCGTTAATGTTTTAGTTCAATTTAATTAAAATATACTCAGATTTCAACGCTTCTGCCCACGTCGTGCGTGGGCAGGTTGTACGTCGACGCGATCGCCTACGCAAACAAAACACATTTATTAACAACGATCCAACTCTCTTTTCAGATTTAAACATTAAAAAAATTATCCTTGTTGAGTTAAACGAGTTTAAAGTTTAAAATAATGCCGAGTCACCGAGACTGAGAGAACGAAAAAGTATTGCAATTTCTACTTTCCAGCAATAATTCGGCGAAGATTATAAAAAAAACAAACAGGAAAATATTTTTAGTTATATAAAACTGTAGTAACAGTATAATAGATTAACTTTATGCACATTTTATATAAAGGAGCTGCCCATTATTTAAAATCCGTAAGAATCAATGTAGCTTCAAACCATTTGCATTTATTAAACATGTTCCCGTATCGCAATCCATTGCATGGTTACTAAATTTGTTTTAAGAAAGATGAAAGCAATAATATATTCGCTTTAAACAATTCACATACTCCCAGAAAGCAGACACGGTGTACTCGCTAAGACTAAAACAAACTAGTTTAACTAAATACTCGAAATCCACTCCTCGGGGTCTTGATAGTGCGCATAACTTTAACATAAACAATTTCATCATTCAAGATACAGAAACGCCATGGTATTTTGCGGTGTCATTATTCATATAATTAAATAAAATGTACTGTATGTACTCTGTAGTAATAAATACAAATTAAAAATATAACCTTGTTTATATTTTTACGGAAGTACTTAAAGGACTAAGTATACACTTAAGGAAATTACTGTTATAACCGTGTTGACACTGTTATAAAATGAATTCAATCTTTAAAGCTTTTATGAAATATGAGCAAGATTAGTTGAATGAAATATATAATCTTTTATATTAAAAGACACTTTAGCCATAATCTATAAAGCGTATATTCCAAGTGTAGATTATTACTATAAAAAAAAACATTTCTGTGCGCTTGACTATTTTAAATATTGGAAGTAACTGAGACGTTAAAAGAACTGATCTGACTTTCTGAATTTAGAACGGAAGATTCTGCTGTCCCGATCGTTGTTGCAAGAACGAAAAAGAACCGTTTTAGACAATTCTAGAGAGCCTGCAACTGCAACAGATCCAAGAAAGAGATAATGTTATTGGATTCAGGTGAATTGTGCAACTAATTGCAGAGTAACCCTAAAAGACAACACTGTTATTCAATAGCACATTGTTAAATAAGCCATTTAAGAAAGAAACCAAGGAGAAACCATCTATATGCAAAAAACTAAAAAGAATAAAGGGAAAAAGCACGTATTCAATATGTATATAATAGATATAAATAAAATTTGCTCGTCAAAGAGGTTGAATATGACGAGATAAATTCCATTTCAGCTTAACTTCATGAATATTTATGAGGTTGGCATTGTCAAAGGTAGAACAAAATAGATTAAAGCAAACGGTTATCAGTTAATACAATATAAGTCTGTTCGAACCGATCAGGTCATAATTAGAAATGTCTGCTCGCGGCAATCTCTAGCAGCAAAATATGTAACAAATATGTGTTAACTATAATTTGATTCACTTATTATATACACCATTCTCATAAAAATATAGCAATACTAACTACGAACGGAAGTTACTATATAATACGTTATTTCCCTTGTGAAATGGCAATAAAATGACACTGTACTGTTTATATTGAATATGTTAATTAAATGAAGTGGTCATGATTGCGTAAAAAATATAATTTTAATTGTACAATCGCAAGTACAATGTTTAATGGATGTAAAAACCGAATAGCAGATGTCATTCATAAGTACTTTACACATCTACACATCCGTTTAAGTTTTCCAGACGAGGAGGAAGTTTGCTATAATAAAATCAGCAAATGTAACAACTTAAGCATTGCTTCTCTTTAGATACTTTTTTATGGTATCATTTAATACCGTAAATGTTTTATTTATAATAACTTAAACACTATGTTGTCGTTATTTTAAGGTGCAAGACACCAAGTATTGTTACTTTAGTAATTTCACTAAATAAAACATCCGTCAATCCGAAACACAGAAGTTGGATCACTTTGATATGGCAGCAGAAATACCTGTTGTTGTTTAGAGGTGTACTACACCACTCTAAACAGTCTCCGACCAGAGATGCCTTCTAACAGAGAACCTACTGAAATAACAAACGGTAACACAGAGTGTTTGAGAGTTAAAGTTCGCAATGTTTGTACTGTGAAATCCTTAATAAAACCGAATTTTATTGTCAATGTAAAGCCATTATTGCTGAGTAAACAACATATTCGGGGTCTTATTGTTTATGTTACAAAAATGATTTTTGTTACGGTAACAAAGAACAATGAGAAAATATCAAATAGCAAAACTAGTGGACGCTTAGGAAACAAAGACTTCTCATGGGTTTAGAATATAGGTGTAATAAAATATGTTTTTCTTTGCATTACTCTTTTGTGTTGTCTACTTATACAATTTTCATTTTAACAAAAATTTTGTATATAAATTATATACAGAAGGAAGTCCGTCGTACCTTTTTTAGATTAAAAAATCATATAGTACGCGAACTCACGCCGTTTTTATGAGTACAAAATTAACAAATTATCCTTAACATCAAACAAACAGAGATTAACACGAATGGCTAAGCAAAGCTCCGTCTAATCTTTTAAAGTACAAATTTAACTATTATTTGTTGTATATGTACTAAGGGTGGAGGTATCTGTAGAATAATTATAATTAACGTATGTCGATGGTTGAAGGAATAAATCAGTGAGAGCGAGTCGTTTCATTACATGGTGAAAGCGGTGTTTAAAAGTTCTCACAATGTAACATTGGTTTATTAGTTTTTTGACTATAGTGAAATAGTTGAATAAGATAATAAAGTGTTCAATTATAATGGAGCTCGCAAGACCGCCTGCAGAGCTGACCCTTGATGGTGGGCCAACCAGACGAACGGAAGCGTGGCGTAAATGGCGACGACAGTTCATATTATTCCCCCATCCACCAATATACATGGATTATAATTATTCTACAGATACTTACACCCTTAGTACATATACAACATTATTTACATTCAAAATTGATATGGCAGTTTAAATGCTAAAGTATAAAACGTAGAATCACCTAAGAAAAATAAAAAATATTTTCTTCCGATATTGAAGTTCATATATACTCCATTTTAATTATTTAGACTGTTATTCTAATACGATCATATTTTATGATAACGTAATCTTCGAAATATTGATGATGATTGGCTATAGATTTAATATAACGGAAGAACTTAGCAATAAATACTATGGATTGGTTGGTCGGTGGAGATAAAAATCTCTTGTGGCATTAAAACAAACAATTAAAAGATAAAAGGGAGACATTAATTACAAACGTAGTTCACGGACGGAAGCGATGTCGGCGAGCGACAATGATAATTATTTTCTGCTGGTTCAACGTGAACTAATGTTTCTTGTCACTGAAAAACAATAAAAAAGGAGCTTAGTTTATATATTCAATTATTTTTCAAAAAAACCTTTCCAATGTTGAGTTCCACTGGATATAAATTGAAATATTGATTGACTTCCAAATTACTTTAAGTAGAAATTAAAAGTCTATACTCGTAGTGACCTACCTCCATACTATACTGGTTTCCGACTTATTGTGGTAGCGAGTCTTTGACCTAAGGTAGCCGCTGCGAGTAGACTTGATTAACGCAACCCAGATGTGTATTGATGGGCTTCGGAAGACAGACTCAGTGATTAGACAGAAGCATTGATTGCACTGCCCTTTTGCAGCCATGGTGACGTCGCGAGAGTAGTGCAGTATTACGATTCAACAATCGGTGACGATGATACTAACATTTATCAAGTGTGTAACCTATGAAAAATAAGTCGCCAAAACGTACATTTTAGGTCTGAAATTTGATTTAATTCTTTAAATACATAAATTTGTATTAGTTTTAATAACGAATTCCAGGCAAAGCAAGGAAATTGATTCAGTAAAATATTATGAGAAAAGTCCAGCAAGTAACTGAAAATTTTATTCATTTCCCTTAACCAGATGTACAGGGAAGTAATTAAAAAAACTATATTTCCGGTTAGTCGCTTTAATTAAAAATTGTTTTGTGTTTACTATAGGTCAAGTCATTATTAGTAAGTTTATGTAAAAGGAACAACAATAAAAATTTAAAATAAAGGTTTTGTTACCCGACGAAACGATAAAATATTACAATAAGGCACTAGTAAAGATATTTACATTACACCACATCGCACACTTTGGTTTTGAAGGCGTAAATCTCTCGACATAGATTCTATTGCATTATCATCCTTATTTCATTTAATTATTTTTAATACACAATATAGGTTCCCTTTCTCCTGTTTTATGGGTGTATGTTGGTAAACAACAGGAAATAGCGAAACAAAAAAACTTCTGTCATTTTTTTAAATTCTTACTTCTTAGACTTCTTTTACGAAATTCTGAGTTAGTCTACTACATGGAGGATTAAATCTCATTACCCCAATAATTAGCATGCATGTTAATAATGTAATATATATGTAACAGTATAACAATATTTTACACAAGAAGACAGAGTACGTAAATAAAACTACTATTGATCGTAATAGTGTGAAAGTCAACGTACGCCGATTTTAAAGTTTTAGTAATTACTTCCGGCGAATACAGAAAGTCAATTAACAATGTCGCTTACAGCTTGTGCAGTTTGTTAGTTCACATTTAGATCGAAATACAGTTCAGATTATAAATAGAAAGATAAGTTCTACAGCAGCACTTCTGTTTTTCCGATGAGCTTTTGTTACTTTCTCTATTCTATTATACTACAACCTGTGCCCTAGCAGTTTCACATTGATTCATATTAACAATTTTTTAGAAAGCTTCATATGTAATCTTCTTTGATTGTAAATTTTTATCCATAAATAAAATACATAAAGAATTTCCTAAACCCGTTTTTGTGTAATTTAGCATAAATATTCTTCCTGGAGAGGATAATCCGCTGGTGATACTAGATCAAGCCGTATTTGCTGTCCTCCTCAAACCAGCTTAGTAGAGGACCAACGCCTGTACCGTAAAAATCCGCGAATTAAAACTACCAATAAGGCTAGTGCACACACGAAACATTTTTCTATTTGAAAGGGCAAACCTTTTTTCTATTTTATAAGTTAGCATGATTAAATCAGAATATTATATTTATATCTTCTATATTCAATATTAAATTTAATGTTGGACGAGAAATCCTGCCGATGCGTAAAGTCCTGTTTGTTTGTGCAGTGCTAATACATGGTTGTCTACATTCAAAGCACGTTCGTTAGTCTTATGTAGTTTAGCTACTCTTGGTAGCAAACCTTAAGCGTGACTTCGGGGCAAATTGATAGAGATTGTTAATCAGGTGTTTCCTTTAAAATATGTATTTTGATAATTTTTAATGTAATCCGTCTTATAAATTAAGTTCGTATTAGATTATTACAGAATGATGAAATTATGCACTTACACTTTATTTTTAGGTACATTTATTCAAACATTTTCGAAAATAAGCCCATATGTATCTTTTACTTCGGCCCTGTGCTGTCTGTATCTAATTATAAATGCGTCAAATAAAAATCATTTTTAAAATATTCACAATATATTATGGCCTTTGTCCAGCAGTGGACACCCGCAGGCTGATGATGTTATGGTTGCATAATTTTACTTCTTATTATACGACGGGGTGACGAGGCATGCAACAACTAGATTGTAAGTAACCCGCTTTCTCATAACAACGCAGCGCCAACTTACTTAAATATTGTTTTCTTATGTATAAAGGACGATGTATTAAGATAATATTGTTTCAGTTTATTTTTTATTTCACACGCTCTTTCCTTTCTTAGTTACTACATCATAGCTATTAAAACTTAGAACCAATTTGAATCTGCTTATTCTCTCCTTCACCGCTTTTCGCTAATTTTAATATTTTTTCTTTAGAGAAGCGGAACAAATGAAAAACCTATGTTCAATACATGTATAGTGTTGACGAAGGATTTAGATGGTAAATAAAAGTATGTAATAGAACCGTTGTTGATATAGATACGGAAAAAACCGTACATGCTGAAACTTTTTAACAAGTTGTTGAAAACGTAAATTGGAAAAGCTGAATATTTTTTGACAAAGTTTGACCCATATAAACAAATATGATGGACCTTAAATTTTACCAGAAATTAGTGTCATAGAATTTTTTTTAACCCATGGTATAATGGGATGAAACTAAATTTTATACATTTACTTTAGCGTTTACTATAATGGTTCGAATTGAGTTTTTTTCTAGATATTGTCATAATAATATTTTATTACTTAAAAAAATATATTAGTTTAGCTCGATAATAAGTAACAAAAACAAATTATTTCCATTTACGATTTATCTATCAATAAATTTAAATACTACTATCAGAACGCCCATTTCTGTTGCCCAATAATACTGTGTAAACTGTACTGTTTTCCCAACCCTCCGTGTTTTGAAGAAAACAACGTGGAGAAGAATTTGTCATCATAATTAGCGCTTCAGTAGTCATTTCCATCTGGCAAACGTATGGAAAGTATTAAACATCGATGTACAAGGAAACGGGTACGTTAATGTATTATAATAATGTTTCAAATGTCTTGCAATACGAAAAAGAAAGTAAATTGTAATATTCGTCATAACTCCGGGGTTGCTTTATGTAGCTGCATCAACTCCTGTCGATTTGCACAGAGTAAATAAGTGGTCATCAACATTCAGAGCACGTTCGTTACCCTCGCTTTGTTAGTTGGTGTGAGGGTACATCCGTACGCACGGCCCCGGGCGGGAAGCGGGCTGATAGTGTCAGATAAACGTTTGTTATGCGCGAGGATTGTGCAATAACGTGCTTTACGCTTTTTGATATATTCACTTTACGTATGTACCATAAAAATTAACTTTACATTATTGTTTTAATTGCTTTTGTCATCATTAACCGCCTGCGACAGTCCCCTGTTAGATAAAGTCCATGTTTTTCTGTAGGTCTTGAATCAAGAGCCTAGAAAATAAAGCATATTGATAATATTTGTAATATAAATTTATTTGTAAATACCTTGTTGTGGCGGAGGAGCTTTAGTAACCGAGGTGTCGTCGTCCACGGTGAAGCGAAGAGGAACCTACCGGCTGGCCCGTGGAGTAGGGCCGGCCACGGTGGCCACTCCAGGCTTGAGCTTGAGAGCTGCGGCTCTCGCTCGCCTCGGGGTGGCCAGGGGGCTGCGGGAGACAAGGGTGTGGTGCTTTTTAGCTTTAGGCGGGGCTGCGGGGAAGGGGGAGTGCCGGTGTAACGCCGGCTGCTCTACCCATCTTCCGCGGCCACACAATGTTTGGCGGCGAAGCCAAACACTAGACCCGCCGCAAGGAGCCGGTAGAGCTTGCTCCGCTGGCTCCCATGGCCTTTGGGTGACGGACTCGGGGGAGTCTGTTGCCCATATGACGAAAGGCTCAGAGGGGGGCGCGTCGTATGTTCCGGCGCGCCCTACCGAAGGAGGGATGGGGGAGATTTTTTTTCTCCCTCCGAGGCAGGGCTGCTTTGGCGGCCGGCGCTGGCGAGGTCGCAGAAGTCTTTCAGTTCCCGTAACCCCGCCGCAAACCAACCAGGTGGACATCGCGGGGGTTTTAGTCAGTGCGAGTCCGACATAACCTGTCTTTGCCCATGCGTAGGCATTTCCTCCACGTAAATCTAGAAAAAAAGACCCCAAGTATTAGTAAATCGAAACAAAGAAATAAGGAGACAGTATACAAATTATTATTATTATTATTATAGACAGTATACAGTATTATTCATCTAATTTACAAATTTAAAAAAGTTTATATTTTTGAACCCAAAATGATTGGATTATTTAAACACCATAGTATTAGACTTTAGCGTTTAAATATTGCAATCTTGTATTGCATTCGATTCAATTAGTTATTGCAAGAAAAATGTAAATTTCTATGTTTATTCTAAACAAAAGTAGATAACTGCAACAAAATATATCTTTTTGGCCTTTTTATTCTGACAAACTATTGTATATTTGTAAAAATAAAATTGTACGTTCGACTTTGTATGTTACGTTCGGAGCACTGTTTCGGCTTGTTATTTCCGACTGAATGCCTACAGTTGTCAGCTTTCCGGTTCACATGGATAACATAATTTTTTGAAATTTATTATAAACAAATTGATACTCTGTACACATTATCCTGTCGGTGTAATTTATATTATATCTGCAGATGCAAATAGATATTTCGTAAATACTAACTCACGAAATTTGGTCACCGCTAGTGGTAGCATATATCGAAAACAACACAAGAATGTTAATAAGCCCTATGTAACGCCTCATAACATCATTTTTATAGTAATGAAAGACCTTTTAAAATCCATCTGCTCCTTGCAGACTCATCTGTACAAACGGATGAACATAGCCATGGTCTACGGTATCAAATTTCGGCACAAGTATAACCATGTCCCACAATGCCTGTTTAGTGAAAATCACTCACTAAAAATTTAACATCTGTTCATCTCGCTATTTTGTTGTAAACAAATTGAAAGATATCAGAAGTAAATTATAATCGATATCATGCAGCATGCAGAAATTAGAGCCGAAATATATGCATTGCTTTTGTTAATTCCATGCTGATCCAGTGATCTAGAAATATCATATGCCTGTCAGTTTAAATACATTAAAACATGTAAAAATTAGATAAACCTGTTTCTACTGCTTGAATATGTAAAAGGCTTTGAAAATCGCATTTATAAAATGTTATTTGTAACTTTCAATTTTATAGGCAATGTCTTTTAAAGTGTAGTCATAACTGATACCATTTATTGTTTCTTCGATAAAAAGACTCGTACAATGTTTAAGGTTATTTTATACGACCCATGTTTTCGCTTAACTTCATGATTCATTACACTTTACGCTACAGAAATCATGTTCAAAACGTTAAAATAAAATTCCTTCTTCATTTCCTTTTAAAACATCCGCCGTCCCTCACACAGAAAAGAAAAAAATGTTTTCCTCGTTGCATTCAATACAATAAATTAAACGTTTGTTAAGTACATATGTAATTGAAAAGTGATTTATGTTTCTAGTATTAGGACTAGTTAACCGTATACTAACATATTATGTAACATATTATGTTACAATATTGAAATAAAGTCAGCATTGCCATTTTAACGAGATAAAAAATATTAATGCTTAAAAAATTAAATATGTACAATTTCTCGGTATCTTAGTGAATAAACAAACCTTTATAGTAAATGCAGTAGATATACATTCTACCATAGTAAAACACGCTAGTCTAAATGAGGCCGATTCACATTTTACGAGGCTTAAACCTGTCATTAAAAAGAAAACACTGCCACAAGCAGAATATTGCAACCCTTTATTGTTTGCCATGTAAAGGGCAAAAGGAAACGTACAACAAGGGCTTTCGTTCAGACCTAGGTCATGCACTTACACTTAATATTCATTTTGAAATCCAAAATTCTACCACCTTTAAAAAATTTAAACAATCCACAATAGTAAAATATTACGAAGTGCATGTAGAAGATAAGTGATGTCAATGTTTTGTGATGAATTCACTTCTTGATTGTTGATTTTAATGCGTATAAAAAATTTTTTTCTTTTATCCCCTAAGCCGTTCAGTTCAGCGGGGAGCGCTCACTCCTCTCGCCGCCCCATTAGGGCGGGAGTTCCCCAGGGCTCCTGCCTCTCTCCCCTCCTCTTCTCGCTGTACACCAGCGACAT
>DWLS01003923.1:0-14828 GCA_018246255.1 Pachliopta kotzebuea | reverse complement strand
GATCCTGATGCATCTTTAATCGAGGCGATATCGATTATCGGATCCTCTTAACGCTCTTTTCTATTTTAAATGTTCCCGCTTCGCCTCTATCCTTTAAAACTAACGCTTTATATGTTTATCTTACTGGCAAAAGAGCCTAACGTTTTATCCTACAACAACTTAGTTTTCATTCCAACACATCATTGTCAGCTTTATTAGTAATTTCTCTACTTTTTGATAAGATTAGCTTTTAGCGAAGATATATTATAAAAATTTGTTAGTGAATAATAATTTATTGTAATTAGTCTATTCATTCACTAAACTCCTCGGTTCAGTAGGATAAAAGAGAGTGAAGGCTGCTGTCCGTCTCATAGAATTATCTTTTTAGCTGCCGCAAACTTACTAGTTAATTAACTAATCTCTATGGAACAACATCAGAATACAGGTGACAAGTGTAATTGTTTTAACGGTAAGGAGATATTGGAACTATAGTTAACAGCGAAACTGGTACATTCCCTATATATCCATAATATAACTTGCGTAGTTATTGCAGGGAAACAAGCTTGGGAGGTCACTTAAAAATTCATCGTGAATATCTAAACTACCTGATGCAGCAATAATTAATCAGCAAAGGTCAAAATGGCCTTTAAACGTACATGAAACCTTTTGAAATAATTTAGTTAAAATAGTTCAGCCAGTGAAACTTGTAACGAGGGAACACTCGTAAATCTCCAGCTATAAACCTAACTCAAAGGTTTCATTATAAATTTACACAGTAACGAATATAATCACTATATGCCAAACTACAATGACCATATGCTCATATTACAGTTTTAGTACTTATAACAAATGGACTCCCAAGATTAAGTTTGATTAAAATATTTTTGTATAATCAACATAGTGTCAAAAATGCAAGTTCTTTTATGTTTCATATGACCCAAAGAGCAAATTGATGTAATTTACTTTCAACTATATCTTCACCATACTATAGAGGTTACAAATTATTATTATCGCGGAGATTATAAAGTAAAAATTTACATTAATCATATTTGGGTGTCAAATAATGAAAAAGACATAGAAAAATAGTTAGGCACGGCGATAAATTAAGTTTGGAAAGTAAAGTAGAAGACTGCTAATCATGCAGAAGTTGGATATAGAATTCGCATCTAAAGTTAACGAATAACCTTCTAGATAGAAACTAATATTAAAAAGCACATAAAAGTTTACTCTTATCATCGCTCGACTGTCTGGAAGCTGGGCGAACAGAAAAGTTTAAAACCGGATATACGGACGCCTTTTATACGAAGTTCCTAGAGAACAGACTGCAGTCTATTCTAGACCAACAATTCTAAAGGTATATAAACTTATTGTGACGTCCGAATATAAATCCAACCGTAAAGAAAGTTCTGGTTATGGTTTACATCACAAACCAATTAGACATGCAAGATTCACACTTTAGAGATATATCACCTTGTCAGGGTTAATTTGCTCATTTCCATATCAAAGTTAATCAGCATATTTATATATTTTTTCAGTACAGATCTTTAAAATAAAAAGACAAGATGAGTATTAATTATCAATAATATCATTATCATTAGTTGATAGATGTCAACTGCTGGATATGAACCCTTTCCAATAATCTGAGATTTGGGATATCTCTCTCTAGTTTATTGGTTAGTAGAGTGCACCACAAGCAGATGAGGTTGTAATGTTTGACGTGAGTTGTTATATGGGACTGCTTCTTACACTCCTTTATATTTAATATAAGTTATTAATAAAACAGTGCATATGTGCTATGTATATGCACAAATATTAAATGGTAAGTACCAAGCAAACGGGCGATAGGGTTAACGTTAAGGCAGCAACTGTCTTAGCTTGACCTCATCCATTGTACATGTGTCCCACGAGCGAATCCCGGGCTCGGACAAGATTAATAGTTCGTGTCGCTCGTAAATCTGCGGCGGTGGTTCATTTCCACTGACGTACGTCATCAGTCAGTGTCATCAAATCATTTTACTGGTTGGATGGTTTCTACCAAAGACCGTCTAGATAGCAGACACCGAATCGATTATTTTTACCTTCAAACATCGATTCGCAAACGTTCATATATTCCAGTTCGAAGGGCTGTGGTCAGTAATATTACCGAAAAATTGCGATGTGCGAGCGTGTTGTCGCCGTGCATAGGATGCGGATTACACATATCACTAAAAAGCCCGTATCAATAAAGTATTACATAATAATCATTTAACTTACGCAACATAACTTTGAAAGCATTATTTCTCCCTCATAATTCAAAAACAAGAGCAAATACATCAAAAAGGCAACTGAAGTAAATTACTAAGAGACAAATAAGATTTTTTTATCGGTGATGTAGATGCCTTCAGCTACTATTATAGCCGCAAAGTCTTCATTGGTCCCAGAGCTCGCGGATCCGGACTCCGCAAGCTGAACAATGTATATAAATTTGTACACTTTACGCGCATACTATTTACACTTTAGGAACAATGGGGAAAGAAGTCGGAAAAGTAAAGACCGGTCGTAGAAAGTAATAATGTCTAAACAACATCAAAGAAGGGACCAATATCAAGAGCGCCTCACAGCTGACTAATTTAGCCAATAGAAGATGATTCGCAAAACTGGTGTCCAATCTTCACTAGTTGAAGGATCACATGAAGACGAAGATTAATACACTAATCATCTGAACGCAACTTCAGGTTTAAATTAACAAAAGGTTGCAAGTGAATGAATTTATTACTTCGCTAATAGAGGTCTAGGTTTATATTTCACACGACGTAAAGTAGCAAAAGGGGCGTACATGGTGAAGCTTGCTCTCCCAAAATATTCTAAGTTTTACATGTTGAATATTCAAACACAGTAACAATATTACAGCCACTGGCTTGAGATATGACAGTGATGATTAGCTAAGAAAAAATCCAACCACCAACCAAACTTCACAACACGAATCCCTTGAATTTAATAGGGATCTCCATATGTGTATATACTTAGTATTTTACAACAAAAATAATCTTTTTAGTGGTAGTTATCTAGACGGTCTTCGGCAGCAAACATCCAACCAGTTTTTTTTTACGTAGAGGAAATGCCTTCGCATACCTGCCTTCGCGGGAGTAAAGACAGGTTATGTCGGACTTGCACTGACTAAAACCTCCACAATGTTCCTCCTCGTAGCTTCACGCACTCGCAGGGTCACGGGAACAAAAAGACATCCGCAACCTTGCCAAAGCATCCAACCAGTCAGATCAACCTGTTAACAATCAACATGCACATATGCACGAAATCAATGGAACGTAACATAAAATCAGTTATGCATTTCCAGTCAATCATGGCAAGCCTAAAATCCAGTAGGAACCTAGTTATGACAGGTTTGTAGTTCAATACTGCCGTCGTATCGGATATGCTATCTATTTACGTGAGACATTTATAGCTCTACAGCACAACCGCCGCAATATTCCGTAACCGCTATAAATTATAGATATATGGGCTAAGCTGTTGTATTTGCTAGTAGACAATACACTTGAAGAACAGGGCCTGCACGAGAAATAAAAGTTGATGGAAAAGTATAATCGGTTAAGGAGACCAATACTTCAGTGATTTCTTATGGTCAATTAGACATAACTAATTTTTTTTCTACATTGTTAATTAGGGCACTATCTATGAATTTAAATCAAAAGTAATAAGCATTTAAGGAATCTTTCTTTAACTTTATATAAGACCAAAACTAACAGATTACATATCAGCGAATTTTTTTAATTAACCAACATTTTTATCACAGCAAAAACTAGCCCATTTAAAGTCACTTGCACATGCCGTAGGAAAATTGTAACCGTGAAAGTGGCTAAGTTATTTTGCCAAGTATTAAAAAGTTCCAGCGGCAGAGTAAGTTGGCAGCGGGGTCGCACCACTCACATGTCGATAGTTCCCAAGTTACATGACACCAAGTTAATAGAGTTATTGCTCGGTGGTTGGAATTGAAATTTTTTGTTACCCATTAAAAATAGGTTTTAAAAAACATAATTTTGTTTTTAGAAAAGGCTCTTGATGGAATCTCCCCTCTAAACTTTCGAGCTATAAGGACTTAAAGATTTCAACAACACGCGTTAATGGAAAGTTAAATTATTAAGCATAATTGCATAACGGTTGAATATTTAGATTTAACAGTTATACTTCTAAATAGTCTATTAAGTCTGTAAAACTGTAATCTGTTAAAGAAAAAAATCTTTGGTCTTTTGAATATAGAAGCCCTAAAAACATTGAACTAGTCCGGAAAAAACAGTAAGGATATTAGAGGGAACTATTATAGCCTGCACCGTCATCATCAGCCAATAGATTCTCACTTCTGCATAGTTCACTAGAAACGTCCGAAGTTTTATGGAAAGATATCATGTAACTCTGGTTTACCTTCATAAAAGTATCTTTTGGAGATTTCTTAATTTAGGAGAGGTGAAGGTGTGGAGTCTCACAACAGCGCCTGTAGCTTCAAGCGAGCAATTTTTTTTTATTCGATTAATCGACGATACGAGCAAGGCGTTCACCTGATAGTAAGTGATGCACCTACTCACAACGCGGTGTTGGTGCTGTACCACATTGTTCGTCGCCTTGAGACGTATAGCCCTAGTCATTTCACTAGCATACAGCGCCCTTCAAACTGCAACACAGTAATGTTTACACATTACTATTTGGCGGTAGAAATAGGAGATGCGGTGGTACCTGTACCAGTAAGACGGTCTGTAACAATAGACTTTGTTTACGTGCGATTAATTTCCTTATATGTTACTATTACTAGTACAAGGTACACCTACACAAATAATTAAAGTAGCTTCTCATTTCTATTTGAGTATGCTGTAAGAGAACTCTTTTTAGGGTTAAACTCGCCTTTGTGACACAATGTTACTTTTATTAGATAGTATTGTTTTTATATATATATGTGCAAGTGTACATAAAGAATAATAGACCTACCACTAGTGAAAAAAAAGCAAAAGTGCGTTAGATATATTTTGTTGCAATTTTAAAAGGCGCTTTGATTACCATAACAATATCATAAAACATCGTAGTATATTATAGATCTTTACAAGACAGTAGACTAGCAATATCTTCCCTTCCTTGGCATGCGTCCGTGCACAATGGAATGTCGCTATGACAACTTATGGCTGACATTTGCTATATATATATAAATAGCTAAGGTAACAACGTTTTGAACTTATTAATTTTATACTATTTTTTATTTTTTAGTTGTTTAACTGCGCATACAACGGACAACTACTAGTTATTATAAATAATATATTACTCACAAGTACTTAAAAATTAATAGACTCATAGATCTATTGAAAAATACGTAACATATGTAATACTCGTTTAACTTAAACTATCTCTAAATTAAACTGTGCAATTCCAGTATCAAAAAACCGGTTCCCAAACAAAAAAACACTTAAGCAAGATTGAACCTTAGAGGCCCAGAATAAGGGAACTGTAAGTTGACCTTACTAAACAAAACAGGAACAGGGTAAGCTAAATCCGGGGCTCTTGTTGAGCTGGCACTCTACAAGATAGATGACGCGCTGAGCACGGATTAATGAAGTATGTTACGATGTGTAACGACCTCACTGAAACTACTGTTTCATATAAACGAAGTAAATTAAGGCAATATCTTTACAAAAGAGAATTTATTAATTTCCATGAAACAGTACAAAAGTTATCCATCATCAACTATATCGCAATACTGCTCTAGATCTTAGTTGATTATGTCTAATACTGTAATCGCTAATCGATGTGTAAATATAGATTATCAAGCCTATAAACTCTATCAAGGTAACAAGTATTATTATGATAAAAACAATCAACATAAATAAAATAGGGCAATGTTGCTAGTTCAATTTGTTGAACCAAATAACGTAGAGTCTTTGCCTAACATTTTTTTAAACATATATATAAGAAAATTACTGGAGAAATTAAAGAGCAAACAGATAAATTAGAAGAGATCAGCAAAATTTTCTCAAATCTAAGTTATCTCACTAACAAGGGCAAGATAGCTACGGAATTTTCTTTCGTTCGACCAAAAATGAAATTTGCGTTCGAGCAACGTTACAACAATAACTTTAGTTATATACCTATAACACGATGTATCTATACATTATACTAATAACATAGATATATTAAAAGCAGGGTTTATTAAAGAAAATCTGATTATACTTCTTAGATCACCGAAAACTGAACAGGACAATGTCGTATATCTCAAGTCAAAGAAACAATAAACAGTTTCTGAATCAAACATTTCTTATTACCTCACCCTTAATTCAATATTTTTTCAAACTCACCGTTTTGTCGAGAAGCCAACTAGCCGGAAATATGAGCGGTACGTAAGTGACCATATATACCATAGACGTCCAAGAAACTACAGTGCTCGGAACACCGTAATACTTCACCACTATGTCCTGTATGATGGTATACTGAGTCCACTGCATAGAATTAGACGCGGAGTACATAATAAATAACGCGAGCATCACCCATCTGGTTCCGTACACTTTGTATCTCACTGGGACACCTTCTCCGCAGCCGTCCATAACACTACCGGCTAAGTTTTCATTTTTGTTTGGTTCAATCATTTTGGTGAAACCCATTCTGTTCCTATCACTAAGCACCGACATTTTACATATATATGCAACTAACACGTTGTTAGTATACGTCCCGCGTGGCCGAATCTAACCGTATCTAACGGCATCTAACGGCCGACTGTTGCCGTAGTGATCATTGATGATTTACTTTATTTATTTTATCAATCATCCGATGATACTTATCCGATTAACTCGTAATCTTGATAAAAACGTCGTTACAGTACTAACGCGGTCGTCGCTTATCGCGGCTAATCATCTTTCAGGTTTTATTCCCAATTGTTGACACTTTTCGAAACCTGGGTTCACGGGCGGCTAAAGTGATAAACGATAACATTTAATTCAACTATTAAATGATCTGATATGATTCAGTTAATACTATCAAAAAATATTATTTATCCTATTCACTAACATTATTGTGCTACAGTCTGAAGGCACCTCAAACTACTTACATCTCAAAGCAATAAGCGCAATGTGGTGCAATGTATAGTGTTTTAAATAGTGCAAAGTTTATATGATAACTTCAACATTAGATATTGTCTACTATGCCCTTTATTTTAGGTTGCTATGACAAGTCTATTAGAAAATCTATTAACATATATTTAGTGGCAATTCTTGGGAAAGGCCTGTAAGCAGTGGACTACCGCAGGCTGTTGATGATAATTATTGTATAATATTTATATATTCATAGAAGAAATAAAGTATATTAGAGGATAATTATCACCGCCACATAATAACCAGAATGAATCATTATCAAATACAAAGTTATTAAAAAATAATATCATAGTCCTTATCTATACTAAAATAGTATAACTCCATGCTAAGGTGTGTAACTTTACTTAGAATATTTAAGGTTTTTTTTTTTCTCTTGGACGAGGAAATCTATGAAAGATACCTTACTAGGAGGAAAGTCAGGGTTATATGAGTTTTATACCGATTAAAACTGCCTCGGTGCTTTACGGAAGGCCTAGAGATCTCCTGCCCTTTTAGCTGGAGCTTAGACCTGAAGCTGTTACCCTCCACAGAACCGACAGTGTTCCACGTCAAAATATGAGGGTACTTCGTACTTATCGTCCGTCCCGGGCACACTCAATGGACAGTAACGTGGTATCTCCTTTAAAGCCCGCGAACCCGTAAAAATCTGTAAGTCACCTTCTACTTCAGGCAGGGCTTACCTTAGTCCTATTCTTGATAGCCTGAGACTAAGTTGATTATATTTAACCTACCTTAATCTTCATATGATACATGATATGTATGTAGAGTTACAGACGGCAAAAATATCTATAACCTATTAATCCTCTTTACAAAATATTGTAACTGTACACGTAGTTTTAGACTAACAAACTCCTGAAGCCGAGTTTCGCAATCAGAAATGCTTTTTTACCCTAAAACCTCCGTTCTGGTCTCCGGTTCCCGCTTTGATGGTTTTAATGCCGTAACGATTCGGCAATAAGCCGCCGCAAACTTGCGAAGGTAGAAACGAACTTCGGTAATGGATGTTAGGGAGGAGATGGAAACAAAATCGGATACCTTTGTTCCCTTTGAAATTACTCCGCACAAAGCCTACTTTGATTTGTCGCTCTGTCATCTATTTCTTTTTTTGCATTAACTGGTTTTTAACCGACGACTACGAAGACAGTTTGACAGTTATCATTTCGTAACTTTTTACATAGCGATAACATTTATGTTTATTTTATATTCGTAAAAGTAAATCACAAAATTGGTCCTGTATAACCAAAAACGGGTAAGAATATAAGTGTGAAGTTTTTCGGTTTATTTTCGAGGATACTCGATTTTTATGTAGAAAAATATCATCAATATTTTAAAATTATCAATGATGGTCCTATTTGTAACATAAATTTCTCCTTCAAGTAAATTTTTAGACAAAAAATTTAAGAGAGAAACATTTTGTTTAGAATTAAAGGCTATGCTAATCTTGCAAAGCTTTAACTAGAAATTAGTACACCCGTTAAGAAGTAACGATGCTATTGAAACAAAAAAGTTAAACTTAAAACACATTTCTTTTTCATAGTGAAAATTGGAGGATGACAAAAATGAGAAAACAGTAATGAAGTATTATATAAAGAAAAAATATTAGCGACTAATAACAATTCAAGAATAATGACATATGCTAATTAACAAAACAACTAAACAGCAATGAATTAACAGAAATGGTAACATTGTTATAGATTCGTTTATCCATATCTTAAAGAGTTCGTTAGATAGGTAAATTTAACTTGATGAAGCTAAATAATGTAAAAATTTATTAAACTCACCGTCTTGTCGAGCAGCCAACTGGCAGGGAATATGAGAGGTACGTAAGTGATCATATACACCATAGAAGTCCACGACACCAACGTACTCTGAACGCCGTAGTACTTCACAACGATGTCCTGGATTATCGTATACTGCGTCCACTGCAGCGAATTTGAAGCGGAGTATATCACGAAGAGAGCGAGCATCATCCACCTGGTCCTGTACACCGTGTACCTTAGCCCGCTGACCTCCTCAGCCAGTCCGTCCATCACGCTGCCGGCGACATCCAGCCTCGTTGAGGAGTCGGTCTCACTCAGCAGCGAGACCGGCTCCGCGGGATTGTCCATTACGTGTAGTTTATCATCAATCAAAGCTGACATTCTTATTCCTACGCAGTCTTACTCTCTCATTAGTCAATTGGTCCCAATACGACGATATGAGTTCTTTAAATATTATACAATACTGGTAACACTTGACTATTACTCGTAACTATTAATACCGTGTCTTCAAATTCAAGAGCTATATGCTCACATAACACACCACTTGTTCAATGACTTGGTGACGTGAAAATATATACCGCTGTCTCTTTCTATTTACATAAAACTACAACTACTGAACTAAGCTACCGTTCACACAACACATGCTCTGTGTAAAAAGTATGATATGGAGATGAGAATCTGTGCCTTCATCAAAAATTAGATTGCAAAACGCAAAATAGAAGAGAATAATGTAAATAAGAAATGAATAAAACATAACAATATAAATAGTATAGTGAAGGATAAGGATGAATGTGATAATATATTAGGATAGTCTTCAAAAAAAGAGTGAATAGGCATTTCCTAGGTTAATCATGCATCATAGACCACATCTTCACTTAACACCAGGTGGGATCGGGGTCAAGCATTAATCTGTACCTATGTAAAAAAAATATGAATGCAGCGAAATTTGTCTGAGAGGCGATGCCATCACCACATCATCATTGAACACAAGGCGGGATCATGGTCAAGTATTGACCTGTCATTCATTCATTTCAACCGATGGACGTCCACTGCTGGACATAGGTCTCTGTATCAGTTGACCTGTATCTTTATAAAATAAAATATGCCGACGGAATGTGACTGGAACAATCAAAAAGAATTTCCTTTATAAATATTTATAATCTTTCTATCAAATATGTTGGAGTGATCCAAAATGCACTAGCGAATCCAACATCCACATTCGCTAAAGACCTGATGTCTTTGGCGAGTGTTGAGGAAATTGACATTTAGGTAATTATTATTTTAGTGTTAGTTATAAAAATCAGAACGGTGTAAACGGTACGATGGGATTGGTATGCCCGCTGGTGGCAAAAATCCCATAATAAAATATTAAAACAAAATAGTGGAATAAGACTAATGTTCAATTATAAAAGAGAACAAAGATAGAGAAAATATGAAAGTGAGAACAGTAGGTAAAAGAATTAGAGACTAAGAGAATATAAGTAAAATTAACTCTAACACACAATAAGAAGAACGATTGCAAAATTTAAAAAAATTGGATGCTGTTCAGATGTGGAGCAATCCATTCATAACTGTTCCGATAAAGGATATAACGGACTAATTAATATGGTCAATAATGAACTACTTATACTCAATACTAATTAAGATTAGTCTGGGTGAAGGTCAAATTATTACTCTAATATAAATTCTAGATATTGATTCTTTTTATTTAACATAGTAACCAGACGAGCAAGATGTTCACTTGATGGTAAGTGATACGCTCGCTCATAACAATGTGGCGCTGGTTAAGATGTTATACTCAACCACGTTATGTTTGCCTTGAGACGTGAAGTAAGTCTCGTTACCACAGTAATTTCACTAATATACAGCACACTTCAAACCGGAACACAATAATGTTTGCACATTTATATATTCGGTGGTAGAGGTAGCTGCGGTGTCCGTCTATGACTAAAGAGACCTACCACCAGTATAAAATAACTTTTTTAATAATATCACGGTTACTAATAAAAAAGTATACATTTTCATATCACTATTTATACTAACCATCAAGTGAACGTTATGGTCATAAAAAAATTATTGGTATTAGATAGCCATTATTGAAGACCACGACGAACCTAATAAAGCTCCTATTTCTTTTAACAAGCAGTAAAGAGCAAACTTTACTGTGTTCTATTTTGAAGGGCGTTGTAATGAAATTATTAATTTGACGAGACTTACCATATTTTCTTAAAACAACGAGCGCTATGTGGTGCAGTGTATACTCCACATTATTATAGGCAGGCGATAAATCCATTTCATTAGATTTCCCCCACCAACCTGCAGGCCAGCGTGGTGGAAGATCCAAGACCCTCCATTAGGAGAAGCCTAAATCTAGTAGTGGACGTCTATCCCCTGATGATGATGATGATACATACGTCATAATAACGTCGTGATAAATACGTCATGAAGCCTAATTCAATAGCATTTTTCCTCTTGAATAATGTCCACGAATAACAATACAGTATTCTTGAAATACTGCAGAGAGATTAAGGGGGAGACGATTAAATAGTATAAAGGATGACAGAAGAAAAGAAAGATGGAAAGAATATAAAAATAATAGGAGAACAAAAATACAACAAGCATAAGAGGAAAAACAGAAGGAAGTAAGTAATAGATAGTAAAATTTCCTGTTCAACTATGCGGGGGAACTAGTAATAAAAAACAAACACGTCAACAGATCTTTCGCTATAAACACACATACCGTCCTAAATATTAAGTTGAGTCATAAGTTATATCAAAGTTGACTCATCCAACGAAACTATAATTTTTTTATGTATTTGCAAACATTCATAAATTACCTAGACTTGTACTTCCAAAAATTGCTATTACAAACCAAACACCGTTGTGACTATTGTTACTTCGCAGTTAAAAAGTAGACATAAATTTTAAGTTAACTTAGCTCTTCGCGATTAGAGTCATCGCTCCCCAACCGAGTGGCAATTACTCACAATGATTTTATACTCACGACTGAGCAACAGTAATAAAGCTCAAGTAACGACGGCGTAGACTTAACAAAAAAATCGCAAAATTGCGAGCGAGGAAGAGTTCTTTGACCCATTTCAGATTAT
Source organism: Pachliopta kotzebuea (assembly GCA_018246255.1). Lineage (NCBI taxonomy): Eukaryota > Metazoa > Arthropoda > Insecta > Lepidoptera > Papilionidae > Pachliopta > Pachliopta kotzebuea. The sequence goes on along the minus strand of DWLS01003923.1, from coordinate 2,864 downwards.
TATTATTCAGATATGTGTTATAGGAAACACTAAAATCTTTATTAGAGAACAACCTGATTATTTTTACATATGAAATTGAAGAGTTCTCTTAAAGGAGAAGCATTTTCCATTCCTTCACCTTGCATTAACACCAAACCCCTATTTTCATTTCCTGATAAAAAATTAATTCATTTTTTTCGATGAATAGCTTCACTACCTTCAAACCAGAACACAATGTTTGTACAGTACTGTTAGTCAGCTGCAATAGGAGCTGGAGAGCTGGATTGTTATGAGTCTCATACAACAACTCACAAGATCCCAGTCAACCTCTCCTGCTCGTGGAGCTCCCTGCTAATTAACAAACTAGGTTCTGGATCCCTACCAACCCGCAAGTGGCTTAAGTGGTTGGAGACGACTAAAATCACCCCAATATTGGATGAGGTCTATCCAACATTTGACGTCTATCGGCTGATGATGAATAGGAGTTACAGTGGTACCTACCCGGTTTCCGCCAACAGACACTCACCATCAGTATGTTTTATTTAACCGATGTAAATGTTTGTCTGAACACCACCAGCTCTAAATGATTGAGTTAGCAATGTAAAAAAAAATTTAACAGTTCCACGACGATAGGAATGTTCTCTTCAACGAGTCGATGGCAAAGTTCGTAAAATGAAATGGCGCGACACTAAAGCTTTAATCTTTCCGCTCTATTTAACCACTCAGTGCTAGCTTTCAGGAGAAGCCTTTCGCAAATAAACTTTAATTTTTTTTTTAATTGAAACAGTTAATTTTTTTTTATTTTCGCTACGCTGGTTATGATGGTAAACACAGCACAACATTGAGCTCGTCACTTTAAGACATAAGATGTTAAGTCTCGTTATCCCAGTAATTTCAGTATCATACATCACCTTTCAGTAAACACAGTAATGTTTGCACATTACTATTTCGCGGTAGGAATAGGAGCTGCAAACCTACTTATACAGTCTCCGCATCAGACTTACCTCTAACAAAAATCCTATTAAATAATTCTATCCCTAAATCTACAGACAGGACTGTAATTAACATGGACAAGAATAAAAAAAAAACTGCTAAGTTTAATTTGTTCGTCTTGTCATTGTTTGTCTAATTAATTTACTGGTGGTAGGTCTCTGTTACTACAGACCCTCTAAGTAGGTACCACAGCAGCTCCTATTTCTACCGCTAAATAGTAATGTTTAAACATTACTGTGTTTACTGAAGGGTGATGTATGATAGTGAAATTACTGGGATAACGAGACTTAACACCTTACGTGTACCACCTTGACCAGTGCCACGTTATGGGCAAGCTTATCACTTACCATCATGTGAACGCTTTGCTCGTCTCATCGTGGAATGAAATAAAAAGGATTAGAATTCGTAAACTGGAGCTGGAATCACTAAGTAAGCGACGTTTCGCACTAAATGCATTAGTAACGTAATATAACGCTTGTAAATTAGCACTTAATACATCAATTAACAATTCATACGCACATCAGGAATCGAACTTCGCATTGTAAAGTCAACCTTCAACATACGCCACGACTACGGCCGTTGAGTCAATTATTATACTTCACCGTAACATGTAATATTCCATTTACTTTTTTTAATATCATCAATAAACCAACTTAACAACACAGCAGTAATTATTTTAAAAGATCGGTCACATATGTTAGGAAACGGCAATGTGTACGTCTAAATGAAAATGGTTCGCGTGTATAATGATTAGTCGTTAACATTCATTAATTCAAATAAAATTACTGGAGATTAGTATATTAGTTTGTATCTTACCGATATGACGAAATTATATTTTATCGTTTTTTTTTTTAAACATTTAAATAAGAAATGTATGCTTGCATTATTATTATATTTTAAATTAATCGATAAAGAGACAGCTGATATTTTAAGTTTCACACTAATATTCAATTAACATGTAAATATTATTCAACAACATTTATCGTAATTTACTGTAATGTACTTTAATAGAATTGATCCAAGTCGTTTGTATAGTTATAATTATTTTCAAACAGTACACAACACGAACCGGGTATAGGAAACGTTCACAACAACATACGCGCGCGACGTCGTGTGACGAAACTAAAGAAGAAATTACAGCGAATGAACACTAAATTGATTCCGATAGTGGTCCGATGTGTCGAACCAATAGACACGAAGGCACACACATACACAACAAACTTCACTGTTTTTATTGTTTTGAATTGGTCCTTATAGGTTATGAAGGATAGGCCGCTTGACAGTTCCGCGGCGACTGACCGCGCATGCGCTGAGTCTGCGTGGATAACCTCGTTTCGCCAAAAAAAAATTACAATGCTACATGAAAAATCAATTAAAATTCATTTGAATAAACAACTTTTATTAATGTACAAGTTATTTAATGCTTATTTTATAATTTATAACAATGCATATGTAATTTTAAATACTTTTATATATGACGTAGAAAGTATGTAATAATGACAAAACTTGTGGTTCTGTGAATCGAATCATAAGTTAATTTAATGAACCGGTAATTTGATGTTACATTAATTATTATATAGATGAATAAATTTTAAACTAATTCACAGAAATATATACATTGAAATTATTTTTATTATAACTGGTGGTCCTTGTGTTGGGTTTTAGTCTACAGAAATTTGAACGGGTTTTGTACAATGGAACTTGAAGAAAAAGAACAGGAACGTATTTTGCAAAGGGTTCTGGGAAGTAGCGCTTCACGTGTTCACCTTAGAGAGTCTCAAGGGTAACATGGTTTTTACATAAACAAATTCCTCCAAAGTTAAGATACATTAAATATTAAATAAGAGACGAAATAAGATATTGTGAGAATGTTACTATGAATTAGTTATGAA
>DWLS01003922.1:0-14835 GCA_018246255.1 Pachliopta kotzebuea | reverse complement strand
GTGTGTGTGTGTGTGTGTGTAAGTGTGTAAGTGAGCGACTACCAGAGGGGAGGCTTGCTTAACCATTTGCAAATACCCTACACGATGAACCTGTCGGGAAGTTTATTAGTTCACACATTCTAGTAATAAAAATGTACATTTTGTTAACACGATGTGGTAAAGCCAGAGAAATGTATACATTTGGTATGATATGTTTTGTTTTTACTGAATAATTTGCAAAATGAAAATATCTAAATGGCCGCTTCAAGAAAAATAATTATGCTTATAGTTATAGAATCAAATCAATTAAAAAAATAAGACACTACAATACGTAAATACCAAGAGTTGTATATTAAAATATTTGTACTTTTACTGACTAAAGGAAAAACATTGGCAACTGCTAATAATCCTACAATTGTAAAAAAAAATAACTTGTATAATGTAGATTGAAAATGGTCATCTCAAATTCGTTCACTCTAGATGTGGAATGCAATTAGAATTCTTTAACAATATTAAAAGGTATAATAATATATTAAATTTTTATAATCAGCTCAACAATGTATATAATCTATAATAATTTAAAAGCCTAGATCCAAACTGTGATATTTATTGCACAAGCACACTTGTGGCTTAAAATTCCATCGGGAATAGAGCTCACAACCTCATATTTAATGTTGTTTAAGAACAGTGGAGACGAACTAAGTGATAGCGAGGTGGGTGAAGAATCGGTTTACACGATTGTCTAAAAACATGCTTACAAAGGAACTAAAATATGTATTAATCAATAATGGCAACATCTTTGTCTTACTACTTTCTCAGTTACTTTTATATATTCAGTTATATTTATTGTAAGTTATCTAGTACAGAGATCACTATACTTGTCGGGCAAGCAGGTGATCAGCTTACTGTGTCCTAACCAGACCGAATATGCTTAAATGAGTTAAAATAATATTAGCTGAAACCCACCCAAGTAACGCGGTCCACTATACATATATATATAATCTTGAATTCACTGCAACATACTCCACCGAAACTATCGAGCTGTGCTTGGTGCCACAAACATAGGCAATACGCCCACCTCCAATAGGGAGGGTAACTTTATATGAGCTCACCTTGTGCGCTGCGAACCCTACCACTATCGCATTAATTGGCACTGAACATCTCTAGAAGCGAATATCTCCAAATCTATCCAAGATCCTATGAAAATCTTTTTGAATAACCGCAAAATGCCGAATAAATACAAACTTGAAACAGATTAGACTGCAGTTTTCAGTGCCATATAATGTGATAACTACATCTACTGAAGTAATTTATTGCTGGATACATAAGGGAATATAGATTCAAGAGAAATATATATTTACCAAAAATTGCTTTAAAGTGTATAAAGATAACTTTCAAAGATTCCCGAGAAAGACTACTTTAATGTACTCTAATGATACAATTATTATCAAGTAATGTCAATGGACAATAGATACCATTTGACCTGCCATTACCCCATGACTAAGTGCTTACTTGCTACAGCAAGAATATACAGCCGAGCGACCGCGCGAATAACCGTCGCGACCCGCACCACCCACTAATAAACATTTCTAAACAACACCACCTTGGGCAACTTTAGGACACTGTTGTTAGGTTATATATCATTTCGAAGTACTAACGCCTACAAAAACTTCTACACAGTTTTCCTACACAAGATACATGGCAAGAAAAAAGGAAACATTGTCAACAAGATATCACCAAAGTAAATTGTAAGGTTCATGAAAATTATAAAAATGATAATACTTTCATATATTGGGCTGAATAATAAACGCCGATACGATATTATTTGAATATTACACGTATAAATATGATATTCAACTTCAAATTTATATTAAAATTCACACATAAAATAGTATAATTTGTAAAATTATCCAAAACTTATCACACCACATTTTAATAATTTTATGCAACCCTAAGCAATATAATTAATAGCGTCAAACGCTCCCTTTGGGGCTCTCATTAAGTTTCATTTCGGTAAATTTACGTCACTAACACAATAATTTTTTAATCATTGGACAACAAATAAAAAAATTGAACATTATATTAAAACCCTGAATATTAATAAAACAAAAAAAAATTGGCAACAATTAGTAACTAATCTTTACGCGTTATTATACAATAAAATAATTACAATGTGCATGCACAAATATCGTATGAAAATAATTTGGCAGTAAAATTCGTAACTCTAAAGGCCTAAAGACACACTGGCCAAAATACTATTATACATAGGCCCGGAGCGTATTTAAGCAAAATAATAAAGTGACAAAATCAGAGTATTAATCACCACACCAAGCATCCGCGGAGGGTATGTATATAGACCTCGTTTTAACCTAGTTTAAAATAAACAAAATAAAATTCCCTAATACTACTATCGGGACAAAAATCCTGAAACAAATAACTTAAAAAAAAACAATATGAAAAATAAACCCAAAAGTTACTCACTAATAAATAAAGGATTCAGACTCGAACGTCAAAGTTTAAATAATTATATCACCGACTGGCTTACGGCCCCCAACCCCACTTGCCGTTAACGACCAAACCCCACCAAATGTCTTTCGAAAACTTCGCATGTTGGATGTCTTTCTAATATTGCTTAATTCGCATTAAAAGTCGCTAACGAATATAATTAAAGTGGTTCACATACAAAACAAAAACATTACTAATTAAGTACACGGGTTAAAATTATATAATATATTAATTAATATTAATAATAAACTACTAGAATGAGTTTGTTGGATGACCATAGCTCTGCGATACTACTAAGCGATTCGCGCGATGTGATGAGATGTGATCCTCTTAAGCAACTCACATTGCTAAAAGTTAAAATTGGTTAATAAAATCAGGAACTTAAAATTGTTCAAATATTACCATTTAATACTATTATTTATAAGCAAAGTATAATTACGTTGGTTCTTTCTAAAATTCCGAATAAGAAATTAGAGAGCACGGCCATAAATTAAAAAAATATCACACTTTTAGGTGGTCTGGTTAAGTACTATATTTTTGAAAACTTGGAAACTTAAACTCTTGTGCAACTAAATAATGGCCAAGAAAACATTTGTAATGTTGATTATTTCCCATGCGGGTAACTTAGTCACGAGAAATATTAGATACATTAAAAATATACCCCAATCCAAAGTAGGAAGACAACTTTTTATTGCTTACCAATGAGAATTACCATCTTTAACGTATGAACCGTTTGTATAATAAAAACGTATTTTCATTTTCTTTTTCTTATATATAAAGAGCTTTCCTAATACTCCGACTACTGGAACTTGAAACTTCATACAAGCATAAAGTCCATGCCAATTATTCACCACGCAAGCCTAGTGGCGTGCAGGTGAGTAGATATAAATATATTGTGACCATTATTTAGAAACACAATATTCCATATAAATATATAATAACCGAGGTTCTTCGTCCCACGCACCCCAAAATTTACTAACAATTTGCGATTGCAATAATTACACACTTGTTAAATGTAAACGTTAATGCTGTAGTTATACCTATCTCATTTTATAAATGACGCAGTTATCTAAAAAATTATGAATCTCAATTTTTAATATTAAATGTGGATTAGCTAGAAAAATATATAGATTTGGCGAACTGTGTATACCGCATTTCAAACATTACATACGTAAGGAAATTGTTTATGATGGCACATTCCATCTAAGTTATTGCCTCAAATAACTTTAAAAAAAAATTTAATCGGGTTTAATTATTATGGAAACTTCTTTAATTAACGCAAAGAAAGCCTTGACCCGTGAGAAAATTACTTCTCTCAAAAATTATTTAAATAAAATCATGTTGTTTTGTAATATTTATAGTTGAAATATTACTTTTAAAAGTAGTTTTAAAATTAGAATAAAATATTTCAGTTCACAAAAAAATATTTAAAAATTGTCGAGTCGTTTAACCCGCTGCTGTTTATAGCTCACACGAAAATGCCATATGAACTAGACCACGATAAAACTTTTTTAACTATCGAAATTACGTTATACAAAAATTATTGCAATGGTTATTTAATTGCAGCCATCTATAACTTTATTGCTCAACGTCGACATCAGCTAACCACCGTTAGTTTCATTTATAACAACCAAACCCTAAAATATCATCATTAAATAGCCTAAACCAGGACAAACTTTCCAAATATAGGCTCTCTCAAAACAAGAGTACATGGAAAAACATTTTGTATAGACACAAGAATTCTGTAAATGGTAAATATATTTTAACGGACAATATATAATATTGTATACGCAATTAACCTAAACTAGATGGCACGTTGTTACCAGTGTCGCCTGCTTTGGTCGTAATAACACTAAAAATTTTCGTTAACAGTAACTCAATTGTGCGTTAGAAGTGTATAAGACAATCACTCAATGATAATATCCATGACCTATATTGACTGCAAATGATCATTGATCGTGATTGTGTTACAAAGGTCTGAGTGATTTTTGGAGCAACGCAACATTTACAAGGCGACACTCCTACGCGGACCCCTAATTGACATGTATTTATTAACTTCACTCGAACTAGGAACCATACCAGCTGCTAAATTTAGAAAGAAACACTAACTCCCAGTCAGTTAACAGCTAAATTTCGAGTAATCTATGCAACAGCAGTAATTGGTAGGATAACAAAACTGCAGCCAGTTTCAGTAATATTTTTTTTAACATTTCCTATATAAAAACCTGAAAACTATTATTTGGCTTCTATTATAGTTTAATACAAATTTTAAAAGCTATGGCAGACGAGAAGAAAAGATCCCACCAAATAAGAAATAATACATTGTTTGACTGAAACTATAAAGTAATGTAAAATCAAATAATATTAGCCTAAACTTTGGATTTTGTGTTACTATAACTAAATGCAACCACAATATAAATAAAGACATGAATGTAAACCAAAACAATATACAAGGTTCGAGAGCTTTTGGAAAGATTACATCATTCCTTTAGCAATGACACCCTCCTTTTAATCTTAAGAATCTAGAATCAACAACTTAAAAAGGTAAATAATATTCAGCAAATAAGAGAAACTGGGATCACTGTAGTTCACTGCGTACATAAGTAATGTTTTCATAAAATCAGACTAATATGAATTTAAGACAAAATAACAAAAAAAAAATAAGTAGTCAAATACTGGTTTAGCAAAAAAGTTAACTTTGTAAAAAAACAGCAATTAAATATAAAAATATAGGGAATAAACGTGAGATCTTGTCGTATGCAGACTTACTATCGCCGAGTTTTAACCTCAGACTATGTATAGGGTGTTGAGGACTAGAACATGGTGATTATTCTTAGCCAGAGTGACGATATAACCTTCAGATGTTATTTTTAACCCGCAACAACGAGAAACCTGAAAAAAGTATAAAACATTAAATAATAATTCTAACAGTCTGTTTCATGCAAGACAGATATCAATGTTTACATCCAAAACAGGTTATTTTTCAACAAACATTTTCGAGCAACTTATTAATGGAATATTCAAGATTCTAAAACCAATTCCAGTGATTTCTTATCCATAAACGAAAATAATTGTATTTTTTTAAAAAGTTAAGTAACTATTCCCATTGATGGACATGGTTTAGTCCTTGTACACCTTTCTGGGTTTTAACCCATAATACCTACTAGTACTAATATGGCAACAGATTTACAATAGAAGAGTGTGTGGACACAGAATACAACCACAACAAATAGCCTGTAAATGAACTGTTTAAAAGTGAGCATCTTTTTTAAGTTGGTATTATATACAGATGATAGTAAACCAGCATGTCAATGCAACCAAGTGTTTAGTATCTCTATGTGAGTATTATTAATCACATTTAACTGATAAAAATAACATACCTTGACATAGGGGCATTCAAACTCAGTGACAAGAACGCCATCTCGGGAAAAAACAGCAACGTGAAATTTATTTCCATGCGAGTCACCGATAAGCACATCACCAGCATCAGACACATCTATGCCGTTTGGGAAGTTAGTTACGTTCTCGCATCCAATACGACGAAGGAACCTGCCTTCGTCATCAAATACAACCACACAGTGACCTTTGAAATCGCATACATAGAATTCTTTGCCTGAAAAGTTAACATTATTAATGTAATGTATAAATAACATTTTTTAAAAACATTCATATGTATTATTTGTGAATATATATATGAAGAAAAAAAACATTGACTGTGAAGAAAAAAAAAGTTTATATCCTTACCACTGATTGCTATATCAGATGGCTCTCGCATGCATTCACTACAATCAAACCAACTCATAAGGTCGCCTTCCTCGGATAGAATGAAAACTGTTGGAGTGACGCTATCCACGGCCACAATAAGACCTTCAGCAGTGACTGCCAATCCAGCAACAATATCAATGAAACGTACCTTAAATAAATACGATAGTTTTTTAACAATTGTGAAGTCCATGACCACCGATGTCAAGAGTGATACCGACATAGAAACTACTGGTAAACCACTGGTGGTAGGTCTCTGATACCGGAGACCTTCTAAGTAGGACCACCGCAACTCCTATTTCTACCGCAAAATAGTAATGTGAAACATTACTGTGTTCCGATTTGAAGGGTACTGTATGCTAGTGAAATTACTGGGGTAACGAGAATAAACACGTATGTGCAAAAGCGACGAGCGCGATATGGTGCTGTGGTATACTATTCTAACCAGCGGCACGTTGTTCAGGGAGAGCGTATCACTAACCATTAGGCGAACACCTTGCTCGTCCCGTCGTCTCATTGAATAAAAAAAATACTGAAATAAAACTTTGTTTGTACATTTAAGCTAAGAAAAATTAACAATAAAAAGGGCGACACAATGCCACATGTCATTTTCTTCCAGGTTTGTCCTTTTCGGTTCTGAAGAGAACAAATAAAGTAAAAAAAATTGTTACAAGAATAAAATAAATTTAAATATTGTTACATTTTAAATATATTTATTTAAAATAAAATTAATGGTATACGGTAAAGGTCGCAGAAAATCATCTAGAGGAGCGCAGCGCAGGAGCGATCATTACAAGAGATGCATATGTCCAGCGATAGACGTCTATCAGCAAGTTTTGGTCTAAATAAAAACTATTTATGTGCAACTTTGAATAATTAACGTGGATTAATTTTTCTTCTTTTTAAGGTGTTTATGCGACTAGTGGAGGGTGGGAGAGTTCACCGTGTTCATTAGTGATCCATATATTAGGTAAATTCCTTCTTTTCTGATGATTGGGCAGCATATCTTTTAAATAAACAATGCTGTATAAAAAAATTAGATAAGTTCAATAAGAAACTTAATACTTACTGCTATTTTCTTAAGGAAATGACCGTTTTTGGTAAATATTTGCATGCGCGACCTCTCATTTCCGCGATCGCAGACGACAAACTTGCCTGTGGCACGCACGACAGCTACTTTTCGCGGGTACCACAACTGACCTTCCTCCTTACCAGCCACACCGAAGTTAAACTTGTGATTACCCGATTTATCGAAGACCTATCAAAGTAAAATAATTAAAAAAAAAATTAAAGGGGACACCATGAAAGTGTATATCGAAAAACTTAATATTTATATAAGTATGTTAAAACGCCACATCGATAATTAAAAAAATATTCCTTCATTTCACTAGTTAAAAAATCACGGCTTTTGTTGATCCATTTTTGATTGAGTTAATCCATTCTTTATTATAGCTCAGAACGCAACGCTTATAAGAAATCAAAAATTTACTTGAACTCAGCAAGTAGTGAACTATAACAAACTAAGTAAAAACCTTTTTTTTCGTGTAGGAAGTTATACACATTAAAAATTAATTAACCGAAAGAAAATAGTACATTTTTTAATAATTCTTTTTTTATGCATAAACTAAGTATATAAATTTACCAAAACATACATTGCTAGCCTAACTTCAGTTATGCTATAATTATGATCCATACATCTCGTAAATATAAGAATATTGTACTGTGTAAAAACTTATATAACAAAAATTATTAATATAAAATTTTAGTGTATATTAGAATAACATTTATTTTTATGCAACAATTGTTAAATTTATTAAAAAAAATAGCCAATGTACACCAGCGGACTTGATGTGTTTACGCAATCTCCGCTGATCGATTAAAAATGTGCGATAGACTTAATAAACACACACGTAATAATAAACGTTCATCATTTATATATAATACATACATAAAGGATCATTATTATACACGTCTATTTTCCTGTAATCAAATTATTACGCACATGCGTAACAGTATGATATGTATACAAAGGTGTAATGTGCTCTGTTCAACTACCACCAGCGAAGCGATTTCGTATTATAAAATACTAACTGTTATGCGATGATTGTTCGTGTCGGCAACAATGATATCTTCATCATTTCCAAGGCAGAATCCATGGGGTGAATTGAATTGTCCCTTGCCACCACCGAGTTGTCCAAACTTAAACCTTATATGCATGGGCGTAGCTTTAGTGGCTCGAACAAGAGGAGCTGGAGGCGCTACTAAAGCTACTTCGTCTGCTGCTGTTAGTAGCGGTCTTCCTGGGGAAACTCCTCGTGGACCCACTGCACCTATTCCTCCTACACCAACACCACCAAATCCGTTTACCTCTGAAAAATATTATTTAAAATTATGTAGTTCAAATAATTTTAACTTCATTAAAACCGTGACAGTATGCTTACCACTATTCAGACCAAGCTTGGCGAGAGCTTGCAGATTATTAAATGCCTGCGGTGAGTTAAGGTCGCTTGTTAGTAACTCAGCGAGCGTAAACGACGGAGCCGGTGAAGCATGAGGTGGGGGTGGGACGTCCTTATCAGCAATGCTTGCTAATTGTTGCAAATTGTATTCAACCATAGATGAAAGAACTGGTACGCCCCCCACGCCTGGTACTGCTCCAACACCAGGTACACTGTTGACATTCACTACTCCAGCTATTACGCTAGTATTAGTCACCCCAGGTAAAGGAACACCAGGCACACCAATAGGTGGCACTCCTACGCCGGGAACACCTACTAAACTTCCAGGATCAGATACACCCGTCACTCTTCTAACATTTCCCAGAGAAAATTCATCAAACACTGGTACATTTGTTACGGAAACAGCAGGAGAGTGAGTGTTTGATGTAACTGAAGCAATTGCCGACGTCTCGCTTGCGCGTTTTCTTTCTTCAGCACGCGTTGCCTCTGTGCGGAATGTCCCGAAAGTCTCCTCAGTCACTGAATCAAATTTTTCTAATTTTGTGAGAAATTCCAACGAATAATCAATATCAAACTCTGGTGCTCCTTCAAGTAGTCGTGCGAATTGCGAGGCGACGGTTTTCTTCAACATAACTATTTCAGTACCATCGCCGCGTCGTAATAGCCTTGTTGCAAATTTGCAAGCGCAATCAATTCGTTGAACAGTCTTGTCAACGCGATCAAATAAATCCATTACTTTTAACTCTCTTTCTTTATGCAAGCGTTCCAATTCTTCTAATGCCTTTTCACGGCGCCTTTCAAGAGCAGCTTTATAAGCAAGGAAAGCGTCGTTTATAACGCCTTCAGCTTCGTCTCGCTGTCGTTGAAGATCTCCGAGGGCGTCATCCAATCGAGCAGACGCGCTACCAGCGACTTCAGCTCTGGCATTCGCTTGTACAATAAAGTTTCTAAGTTCAGCGCGAAGGTTGGGTTCAGCATCAACAATTCTTTCACAACGATGTTCTCCGACTTTATGATCCACTGTAAGACATTCGGTACATGCGCCTACTTCACATTCACAACAATAAAATTTAAGGCTTTCGCCTACATGACGAGTACAGAAAATCGGTTTATGGACAGCAGATTTCTCCTTAGAAGACCTGAGAGCATCAAATGGTACAACTCGGTGATTTTCAAAGCATCTCATGAACTCATGAGCTGAGTTGCAGTTAGAACAAAGAAAATGAGAGCAATCAGTGCATCTGGCAACAGCAGGTTCCTTACTTTTGCAGCAAGTACAAACAACAGACTGATCCATAGAAGAAACATCCAAAATATTTGTTAGAACATAATCAGATGGTAGTGATGCTGCTCCTCCACCAAGCATCTATAAGAAATTTTTTTAATGCATATAAAAACCAATTATTATTTAGAAGAATCTTTAAGTCTACATTATCATAAATCTAATTACCACCTTAGTTTCTTGTTTGCACAGGGGGCATTCTACAGCTAAATCATACTTCAGGGAATCGCCTGCTTCATTTACCATTAACTTGTCAATGCAAGCTTCACAGAACACATGGAGACAAGACAAAACACGAGGGCTGCAAAGTTTATTGCTGTAAAAAAAGTAAGTTATGAAGGAAATATAATAAAGAATAAAACAAAATAATTTTGTATAAATTGAATAACTTAAAGTAATGTAAATTACCAACAATTTTTTTTAATTTATATAACTTACTCGCATATTTTACAGTTTTGTTCTTGTTTGCCATTACCAGATGATTCTAAAGAACCTTCATCACCAAGACTAACTAAACCATCACCATATAGATCTCCATTTAGTTCTTCCATTTTGTCACTATATTATGATGGTATAAATTCAATTATTTTAGATTTCTTAACAAAAATCTGCAACAAAGCGCTTAAATTAAGACAAAAGACAAAAAATCTGAACATGTACCCCAAATTTTATTAAAATCATAATTTAGAACTGTAACAAGATTATATTATCTTTGTATTTTAACCTAATAATATATGTATAATGTGAGTATTAAGTTAGTAGATAAAGAAAAACATAGATTGTCTTTAATAATCTAAACTATGTAAGAAGACTTATACCTAAAAAAACATCATAAATAAATGTATGGTTTTTACCATATTGTAAAAGTATCAAAAATAAATATGATGCTCCTTCATAAATATAAAATTATTATAGTTACTATTAGTCACCTGGTCCATAACAAAGTCATTATTTGTTGTGAACATTTTAAAAAAAGGTATAATACATTTTCCATTACATACATGGTATAATACAATTATCTATGTGTACTTCACCCAGTAGTAAAAACGTAATAAACCTACTTAATACTCTAAAAGATTATATGTTAAAATCATTACAAGTAGTATTCATTTGAAGTTGATGTCAAACATGACAGAACTAAAATTGTTTAATAATTAGCCAAAGTACATTAATTATATTTTATGAAATCTTTTAGGTTCCTCCTGTAAAGCTTCAACTTTCTTTTGATCAATAAAGACAACATATTTTTTTACATTATCTTAAATCCAAAGCAAAGAGTGCCACAGAAAAATCATTAATTTCACTTGTGCATCATCAAGATAATAAACCCAGTTGTGATGTATCTTTCCAATAACAGTACAATTAGTATTTTGTCCTATAAAAAGGAAATTCATGTTACATAAGAATACAAAATACTATGTTATAGAATGAAGAATATAGTAAATCAAATTGTGTGTATTACCAAAATCATTGATTAAAGTAGGAAAATGTTGAATATCAGATACATAAGGTAACAAATGTACCCTTAATTATATATGTAATATAACAAACTTTATACTAAAGCACAAAAAATTAAAGATTATAAAAATGTTTGTAACATGCTGTAAAGGAAAAAAGAGGAGATAAAGACCAAAATTTGCAGGTTACATGGTTTTATATATTTTCGTTTCATATTATAATTATTGATGTAAATGACATATATGAAATTTTGATTAAAATGTATAACTAAAGGAAATAGTGTCATTGTTTATCAATAGAAAAAAATTTTTTGTTCAGTAGTATTTCGTAAATTTATTTAAAAATTTCAAAACCAAAGTTATTAAAATTTTATGGTTTTTCCATATTTCAACAAACTATATTAATTAATAACAAGAAGCTTTAAACTTAATCAAATTAATTTTATTACATTAAAAATGCCATAGTTAACAATTAGCAGTACAGAAATATGGTAGTCTTTTTAAGCATTGTTCCCTTTTATAAAATACTAAAAACTATCAAAAATCCAGAAAATCCATTTATTTTGAATAGTATGTACTTAATAAAACAATAAAACAAATTGTGCAAGTCAAAACATACATACCTACCGCATACGTACATATCAAAAAACGCAATGCACCATGCACGATGCAGACAATGGCGAAGGTCGATATTTCATTTTCATAAGCAATATAAGGAATATAATTATGAACAAATAAGTAAAAAATTATGAATTTTAACGGATTTACTAACCTTCCGTAGTTATTTTGCAGATGAGGTAGATACAGAAACACGCAGATCGTTCTACCACGCCGTAACTAAGAAAATATTCATCACTAGGTAAATAAATAAAAAATGAGCATCAAGCTTTAACAGATATTTTTTTAAATAAAATGGTTACTTCGACGAATTAAAAGTAATGTTTTGTCAGGTTCTCATTTTAAAAAGACAGACTGTTGTATTGATTTTCTTCGCTGGTTGCGCTCATAAAGAGTGCTGCCATAATAAAAAGTTTTTGCCGGCACTCCATTTCATAAATTTAATACTTATTTACAGTAACTATTTGTATAAGAGAAATATGCATTGCTTAAAAAGAAATTGTATCATACAATTTAGATCCTTCTTTAATATATAGAAAATTATATATAAAATACTTAAGTAGTGGTACCTCCCCATTCAACGCATCTAAATGTTTAAAGAAGTCTATTAAATTTTTTTTCTTACCTATAAATTAAATAGTTTACCCGAAGTCAAGTAAGTTACTTGTAATTTTAATAAAGAATTGTACTGTGTTCTAGAATATAAGTTATTTAAAAAAACTAGATAAAGAAAAATTCTATAGAAAGTGTTAAACGTCTATCGCATTATTTTATTTCTGCTTAACTATAAGGATAATTATAACATTTTTTTCATAATATATTTAAGATATTACTTGTAAATGCAAAGAAATTTACGTTGTCTATAACCAATATTTAAGATGAAAAAGGAATATTAAAACATTGTTTTATTTCATTAACATCATCAGTCAATAAAAGCTCTCTATAAACTGGCTTTTTACAAAAATCTTTTCATTTTCTCACTTTCTATTTGTGTTTCAAAAGTTTATGTTGATTTATTATTATTATTTTTCAATTTATGGCTTCTACTGCTCTGCGCAATAATTTCGCCAATGTCCAGTGATGGTGAGAATACACAAAGGGGATAGATAATTGTTCGGTATAGAAATGAAATTCTGCTAATATGAAAGACAATCCAGAACTTTGGCGATGATTTTCCATTCGTAAAACGAAAGACAACACAAACATATAGCACGTAGTACAGTAAATCGTGTAAAAAACTTTGTCAAAAAATATTTTCGCCCGTTTCAAATGAACGCAATTTTCGAACTCTAAGTTGATTTTAGAAGATTAATCTTGTAAAAGTAGTAGATTGTGCAATTATTTAGTAAATTATTATATGAATTGAAATCAAATTTAGTTACAAATACATATAGTAACACTAAAACGTCAAAACAATATACGCGTGTCAAACGAACGTTTAGTAAAATTTTAGATTTTTTAAAGGACTTGGTCATTTTGGGTATACTTTTTTGATTAAAAATTATAACTTTTAAATAAACAAAATGACATTTATACCTAATTGGGAAGAATTTGAGAAATCCGCAGAAATGTTATATTTACGCGACCCCATAAATACTCGTTACAGTATTAAATATTCTCATTCTAAAGGTGTATTTTTAGTCAAAATTACAGATAATAAAAAGGTGAGAATATTAATTTCCTTTTATTCAAACGAAGCAAACCAGTGATTATGAAGCTCTGTAAAACTCCCTTTTCTGAATTCTTTATTCTGAACAAATGAAGAGGTTTCTTTCATGAGATGAGACTTTTCATTACATTGCTTGGAATCAAAAATAGTTTGGATGTTCCTCTAATCATATACCCTCCAACGACAGAGATTGTTAATATACTACACAATTTAAAGCATTCTTGTATATCTAAAAACTTTTCATGTTTCAGTGTCTTCAATACAAAACTGAAGTACAGCAAGATGTACGGAAAATAGATAAATTTATTTCTAATCTTATAAGGCATATGGCTTCTAATGATAATTAGATTTTTTATTTAATTGTAAATAAATCTTTTATTTTAATGGTAATACTTTTATTACTGATCATATCTCATCATCTGGCTGACAATAATAATAATACAACTATAAAACTTATATTAATATTACAAAATATGATTAAATCTGGTTATGGATTTGATCACAATTCCCTTAACCAGTGAGTAAGCAGAACTGTATACTGCACAAATTTTTCTAAAACAATGTTAGTGTAAAGGACTGAGATCCATATAATAGCCATGCATAAGTTTTGCAGGACCTTGAAAACTGATAAATTTTACCTTATTGTAATATATGAGAAATTGAAGCAGGCAGGCATATAATATTATAAAATGGTCAAATTATAATCTGACAACATAAGCCTAGTGATTTTACAGCTGTTGGTCTGTGGCATACCATAGTGGTTATTGTTATGAGAAACCAGCGATGCGAAAGAATTTTTAATATGCTTCCATGTACATTGAGAACAATCATAAACAATCAGATTATTAATCCCTACAATAATTTATATATTGGTTTCTAATAAAAATTTATTAACTATTAGTCATGGACCATTAACATATATATTTATTTCTGCATGCCTATGATTTTTTTTTTTTTATTTTCGTGTGTAACAAAGATGCTGCTGGACGCATGCACATCCCACGCTAAGGGCCGGCGATGCGATAGAGTCGGACTCCGACCGACTAAAAAATCTTCACACGGTACTCCAGTCTCGTCCGAATTTGTACGGGGGTCACGGGATAA
>DWLS01003921.1:0-14836 GCA_018246255.1 Pachliopta kotzebuea | reverse complement strand
CATCGACCACATCTTCACTTACCACCAGGTGGGATCGTGGTCAAGCATTAACCTATACATACGTAAAAAAAAAAAATATGAGTATTTGATTTCATAGAAGATTAGATTGATTATCAAAATCTATTGTTTTACTAAATATACTTCCCGTGATTGTTTTATTTAAAAAAAATTATTGCAATACTTAAAAGTAGGATTCAATAGGTGGAAATATCTACAGGCATTCTTTACTAGTTAAGCTGGTGGAAGATGTAGGTGACGTCTGAAAGTTATACTTAAACCTAAAATACAAAAGAAGTTAAACATATGTACAATAGATAAATATATACTTTATTACTACAAGAGATGCTTTCTAGTTTTCATGGTGATGGTATCTGCTGTCAGCAGTAGAATATTTACTATCACATGGCGCATACAATAGTACATCCGTTGATAAACACAAGTCATACAATCGATGTCCGTGCGCGTTCCGGCCGCAGCCCGGCTTCCTGTTACAATGGCCACGTGATCGTAATACAGGAAACAGTGAATATGAAATCTGAATTATTTATATCGCGACACAAACTCACTTCACGATCGCAAGGAAAATATCTGTGAAGTGGATGGAATAGTACTGGTATGCAACAGAATTGGTATAATATACATAACTATATTTTAGTGTAACTTCTTTTGACGGAGACGATATCATCTGCATCAGTACCAGAGCTCGTGGATTCGAACTCCACAAGCTAAACAAGTACACTTTACTAAAATTCTTTAGTTTATCTATTACTTTTTTCTTCTGAAAATACTCTTTCCTCTTTCGTGTTTCATTTGTAATGATTTTTCATTGGTGAGTACAGGAGTTGCTTTCATAACTCCCAACTTGCCGCTTTGCGATTTAATATCTTTCTTTTGCTTTAACTATATTTATAAACATATTTATATATCTACAAACTTCAAAATGTAGTGTATACTTGTAACAGGTTATGCATATAAATAATAGTGTTATTTTGTAAGACTTGTCTGTATATATTTTTGATGTTGTAATTGTTGGCGTATTAAATAAAAATAAATAAATGACTTGTTTATTCTTCTGGTGATGTTGATGCCTTCAGCCACTATTATAGCAGCGAAGGCTTCATACGTCCAAGAAATCGCGGATCTGGACTGCGTGAGCTGAATCATCACAAAAATATAAGAGAGAGGAGAAAGCTGAGGGAAAAAGGATAAGGGGAGCGTTGAAGAGATGGACAGAGATATAAGTGAGAAGAGAAAGCTGAGGGAAAAAGATAAGGGGAGGGTCGAAGAGATGGAAAAAGATATAAGTGAGAAGAGAAAGACTATATAGATATTATATACTATTATATACTATTACCATCATATGTTAGAGCTTACTTTCGCTCACTACATCCTTAGTTTACTTTCCTTCAAATATACTTTAATACAATTGAGTGTTAAGTTAGACAAAGTTAGGACGTCGTGAGGAAGTTATACGATCGCGATTGTGCAGTAAATGCGAACCTGTAGCGTACCTACACTACAGTGTAGTTAAATTGTCTGCGTTTTGTTTGCTACGAGTAAATTTCGTTTATTTCCATTGTACGCTAAGCTCGTTCTGTTTGCGTGTAGTATTTTAAGTTATAAAACTTGAGCAGGGGACTTTAGTAGTCGCAATGGGGAGCTTAAATTCTAGAAGTTGTAACATTAGTCGCGATTTTACTACAGAGAGTATGGTGTCCGACTTCTGTTTATTTCAATACGGCGGTGCTATGGAAATAAAGAGCAGTACTTCTCTGATTGTATTTTCAAATATATTAATAAATTATAGCTTTTAAAACTACATGAAAATTGTGAATTAAAAACTAGCTACAATGACTTAAAGACTTTCAATTGTAATGTCGTAAGTCTCTTGCTGGAGACCGTCAATTGGACCCTAATTTTAGGTGTTGTCAAACAAAAGTAAAATAAAAGTAATGTTAATGAATTTCTTTTAAAATTACTTCTATGGAATTTTTATTAAATTACTATAGGTGGTTATAGCTAATAGACTTACTGTATTACAGTAAATAGATCATTTTATTTGCTATCATCGTTGAGATCTTTTCTTCATAAACTACTACGTCCACTGCTGGACATTGGCCTTACCCAATATTGGAGCGATTTGGGCAGCCTCTATGGGCTCGTTTAGTAGACTTCACAACCTAGGTATTTATTTATCTATATATCCAACGATATTGTTAATATCATCAATTTTTTTATACTGGTGGTATATCTCTTTCGCATTCCCTCTTCGTATTTTGGATAAGGGTCTTGTCGTTCATTATTATTTTTATGCTATTTCAATTGTTTCTCTTTACCATTTCCCTAACTTCTCCTTTTTATCAGACCGTTGTGCATATCATCACCTTCTGTCCCTTATTTAGTAGAGAGGGCCGAGGCAGAAACAGAGCTCGGAGAAAAGATCAGGTTTGGTATCATCGCCTGTTTCATGAGTGATGACAAAAAACACGGCAGCTTTATTAATTTTGAGAGGAAAAGTAATAATTGTACATTAAACAAAAAATGGAAATGAAGAGAGTTTTAAAAATTGCAAATTTAAATCATAATGGACAAAAATTGTAAAAATAAAATGAAGGAAAACAAACAAATAATGTATGTAGTAAAAAGTATTGTAAAACTAAAACAAATAAAAACATATTGGAAATGTAATGTAATAGAGATGGAAGGGATAATAATGTAAATGATTGAAATATAAAAATTTGTAATTGTAAGGAAGCGGAGGTTTTTGGAATGAGAAGCGATGCGTGTAAGAGAACAAACGAATGGAAGACAGATAATGTAGAGTGAAAGGATAAATTATGTTAAGGAAAGGAAAGAAAGAAAGAATGCAAAAATAATAGCAAAACCACATTCCTTACCCACAATACGAAGACGAATGATGCAAAAAAATTAACATCACTTATTACATGTTAAAGTGTTTTCATTATTTACTTTTCATACATGAGAAAAATGTAATTTTCTAACTTCTTTCTACATATATTTGAATAATTTATGACTAGAGCTTTTATTGCGGACGGCAGGTCTCTGTTTTTTTTATACTCGACTATGGGTTGCTTTATTATTCCGTTTCTATTTTATTTATTTCCTACTTTTTCGAATTCTTTCCTTTCACTCTACATTATCTTTCTTCCATTCTTTTTCTCATCCATGCATCGCCTCTCACTAATAAAACCGCCTCATCGTTACAATTTTATCTTAAGGCAGGTCTCTGTTGCCGGAGACCGTCTAGGTAGGTACCACCGCATCTCCTGTGTTTTGGTTTAAAGGGCGCTGTATAGTAATTAAATTACTTGGGTAAAAAGGATACAACATGTTTCAAAGCGAGTTCAATGTGGTGCTGTGTATACCATTTTAACCTGTACGGGCGATCGTATCACTTACCATCAGGTGAACATCTTGATTGCTTCATTGTAATGTCGAATTAAAAAAATTGGCTGACGGCTTCCGTAAGGCATATATTTTCGTATGTAAATATTACTCTATTCCAGTTTGGAGCGCTTTGTAGCTAATGAAATTACTAGAGTAAAGAGACTCTATGTATTAAAACTACAACTATAATATGGTAGTGTTCATCATCATAACTAAATAAATAAAATAAAATTGCCTTTATCGCTGTTACTTTCTATACAATCAGTACATGCCTATTTATGTTACATTGCTTTAATCAATTGTAATTTGTATGTGAATGATCGGCAGCTGGATGTTTGTGTGAAACAGTTTGTCTGTCGGCAGAGGCCTTCTCTAAACATTTCCAGGTATTCTTGTCCCTTTCTAAACGGGTCCATACTGGACCCTATTGTAACTACCACCAGTGTATTAGCCGACCGATATACGGATCTTTAGAGAAGATATAGACCTCCGCTAAATAGACTAGACAGCAACTTTTTATTTTTAGTTTATTACTATGTATTTTGATACATGAGTTAAAGCACGTGATATTAGTTGTTATACTAACTGCATATAAATTTAACAATTCGGGAAGGCAGATGTTTTAACCATTAGGCTATCACGGCACAGTAAGTCAATTGTTAGAGATTTCAATCATTAATGACGTTAATGAAAAATCGCATAGTACTACTCTTTTCATCGCTCGGTTAAATTAAAAACTTTGTAGTGATATTTTTATATAAATTTTTAAAAAAATTGTATATACATCAGTTGTGATGCTACGAATAAAAGTAGATACTAAACTTCTCTGTCAAAGTTACGGCAATGCCATTTTCAAGTTGTAGGTTGAAAAATTGTGCAAAGTAAGTAGAGATTTTCATTGTTGATTAAACTGGAGTAATAACAGGCCGCGTGGAAATTTTCAACTGGCTCCAATTTAAGTCGACTACATTTTACTACGTAAACATAATAACATGGGCGATCTTCCAAGCACTCTATAATTTCGCCTAATCCGATTAGAAAGGAAAAACCTTGGCGAGGAGGAGCAGCTCGTGCTGCAGTGTGTTTAAATAACTCCGTCGTTTACACAGACAGAAACTTCTAACTCCTTTTTTAATCTAGTCAAACGAGAATTACAGAAAACTTTTTTTTTTGTTATATTCAAACAATATGCGATTAGTCAATAACTTTAAGCAAACGTGAGAAAGGTCGGGCATTGAGGAGTGGTTTCTTCAGTAGAAAACGACTTTCTTTGCAGCCATTTGTAGTCTTCTGTGACCGCATTTAGATAAAATAGCTACTAGAGAATTGGCTTAGTTCGCAATTTTTCTTTTATAGCGATCAGAGATTAATTTAATTTCCTACTGTACGGTGTTAACTTTCAGGACATCATGTACCTCTGAGTTATTCGAGATACTCTTTAGTATACGGTTTTGCACTATCTGTATGATATTTAAATTTCTGGCATTTGCAATACACTGAACTTGTATCCTGTAAGTCCAAATTGATTTGAGCTTATTGTCTAAATTCGAGACAGATTTTCTACTCATAAGCCACTGGAGATTTCGGTATTGAATAATTAGCTGATCCCTTTTCGCTAATATATGGGATTTCCGATGTGAGTTTTGTATCCAGTTTGATGCCTAAGTATTTGACGATATCACTATGTGGCAGTTCGTACAGAGAACTTAGAAGAGAATATATACATTAAACATCAATGTCTAACTCCCGTTAGGTGAGCCGTGATAACCTAGTGGTTTGAACGCTTGCTTTTCCAATGAATTTTTCAATTTATATGCAGATAGTATAACACACACTTTAGGTGTTGAAGTAACAAGACTAAACATGTCTCAAGAAGAGTGCAATTTGGTGATGTGTACCATCTCAATTAGTACCACGACAAGCACATTAGTTATCATCAGGTGAACGCCTTGTTACTCTCGTCGAATAAAGAAATTGTGAATAGAGAAATTGTGTACATTTCTCGTATTCCGAGAAAATCGGATCCGCGAAGAATATATTCAGCTCGGTGCGACATATTGAAAATTATTCCACTCGCAAAACAATACGTCTGCAGCTTGATATTGTCTGCAGTAGCCTGTTGCAGTGTGAATCTACACAGATGTATTATATGATATATATTGAAAGTTTATTTATTTAGTAATGAGATATAAAAGATACAAATATTTGATTAATGATGGCCCCAAACTAGGGAATCCTGTGCTGAAACCAATAGCGCTTAACTTACAACTATTATAGACATTCACAGATTTTACAGTCGCCGTATATTTCTAAAATTTGGAAAGGTAATAGTAAAAAAGGTAATAAAAAGAAACAAAACTAGTCCTTAATATAAGTCTTAAAATTGTAACAAAAGTAAACATAAAAGATAAGGACGGATAAATGAAAATGTAAATAATAGATAAGGAACGAAAATATAAAAAACAAAACATGTACTACGGCGTACTTTAGTTTGAGAGGCGATGCGTGAGAGAAGAAGAAAGATATATATCAAGGTATGGAGGATAGAAAACGTTTAGAATGAAAGAGAACATGGGAAAAGGAAGAAGAAAAAAAAATAATAAAAGAAAAGCATACAAGGATCCTTACCTAAAACATGAAGGCTGAATGGGAAGAAATAAATATATAATACATAACACAAATATCTACATATATACTCTTGATAATTAAAAGGCAATGAAGCTATATTATACATACTCGTATTACATTACAATGAATTTTCTAGTAGTTTTTCCTAAGTAATTATGTATCTTTTGCAACAACAAAAACACGAACTTAGAAGAGAATATTCCTTTTCAATTGTTATATAATTTTTTATAGAGAAAGCTGGCAAAGGAGGAAACAGTACACGTGATTACTGACGCTCATGGACAGTCTCAAGGTCGCGGCTGCTGCTGACCTTGAAGGAGGAAGTAGTACGTTCTGTTCTTGAAGGTCTCCATGTTGTGTTGGTTTAGTGAATTATATATTCAAGTGTCCCATACAAAATTGTGAAACTTTGGTCACCCACAACTCTAAAACCCGACCACATACCAACAAAATTCCAACGGCTCTGATCTTATCTAAGCGAGATCTGTCTGTATGAGAAATGTTCAGCACCAGCTCCTGCACCTTGTAGTTCTCGAGAATGTAAATTGTTGACGGACAGACGGACATTGTCGTTTAAATAAGGATTAGCAAGTAACAATGTACATTTATTGGCTTTTGCGATTAGTTGATAACAATTATATAAACAAATAAGAATTTTATAAGCAAACAAGATCTCCGACTATAGTACGGGGAATAAAAGAGAGCTATATATATATATATATAACCGGTTATATCTATTACGTTTTACCTTGCTCATGGTGCGGTAACCTAGATATACTGAGGTCGGTGGGATATGCTTCCGCGTATAAAGTTTCTTAGTAATCGAGGGTAGGTGGACTAATAGTTCGGTGAATAACATACTACCTAACGGTCTAAGGTTTATGAAATTTTTTTACCTGAACATAGATATTATAATCTTATTACAACCGTATAATTAAGAAGAGATTATAATGTCTGTGAAATTAACAAAAATGTTAATTTGATGTTATGTATATATATAACTTCTTTGAAATACTTAATATTAGTGTACGGACTTAATGCTTACAGGCATTCTCTACCAATCAACCTAGTAGGTGGGAGATGCTGTAGGTGAAGTGTGGAAGTTATATTTAAAGCTAAAATAATAATACTAGTCTTTATATGATACGTACATATACTTATATAGCACTATATATATTTTTAGAGACGAGGAAGGCGTTCCCCTTTTGGTAAATAATACGCCACCCCATAACATGGTGCTGGTTAGTTTGGTATACATAGAACCACAAAGCGTTAAGACATAAGAAGTTAATTCTCGTTACCCCAGTAATTTCACTAACATACAGCACCTTTCAAACTGGAACACAGTAATGTTTGCACAGTACTCTTTGTAGGTTGAAATAGTAGCTGTATTGTTACCTACCTAAATGGTCTTTAGCTACAGAGACCTACCACCAGTAAATATTGAAAGAGAATGATTTATATTATTCTATCAGCCATCAGATACAAAATATATGTTACTTACATGTGTATGTATTTCGTAAATTTATTAAATAAATTATGGATACAGATAATAAATAATTAAAATCAATCCTAAAAACAATACTAAAAAATATGACGGCGAAATCTGATCACACTGGCAACTAATATCGTTACAATAACGCGACGCATTCGAATACAGTTCGAAATTTGAATGTAATTTAAATTCCGAACGCGTCCAGTTCCGTACGTTAATCGTCCGTTCGAAATTTTCACCGTTCAAAAGAGGTTTTAATTCATTACACGGATTAAATATGATTGATATAAATATTGAGGTCGATTTAATTTGTTATTTTAAACTAGTATTAAGTCTTTGTTTGCGAAGAGTATTTAGGTACGTACCACAGGAATTCTTATCGCAGCCGAGACAGTACTGTACGAACCTTACTGTGTTCCAGTTTGATAGGTGCTGTATTTTACTGAATTTAACACTTACCATCAGAAGAACTCCATGCTCGTCTCGTATAATAAATAAAAAGTCTCTTTTGTCGAAGACTATCTAGTTAGATACCACCGCGGTTCCAATTACAGTCGACAATCTGTATTATGATTTGGAGGATGCTGTAGCTAGAGAAATTACTGGGGTAACGAGACTTAACATATGTGTCAAAGTGACGAGCACAATATGATGCCGTGACATCTTAGTTAAAGACTTCTGTCTCTAGATACCTTTGAACAATACTGAAGAGCTACTGTATAATTAATATAGTGCATATAAAGTAATTACCAGTAATGTGAACTAATAAGGGTTCTACGTTACAACGTAAATAACATAAGCGTGATAACAATTTGAACTTAACCCTCATATTTACTGCGTAGTTACATTTTCAACTTATCTTTTGACAGTAGAGGCCGTGCGAGATATAACTGTTTACGCAGTTTTTTTTTTATTTCCTTACTACATATTAGTAAATTTGTACTGGTGGTAAGTCATTATATATTATTTGACGAGACGAGGTAGTCGTTCACCTGGTGGTAAGTTAAACACTTGATTTCATGGCGCTTTTTAAAATAGTATACACAGCACCACTATGCGCTCGCCTTCAGAAGTTAGTGAAGCCTGGTTACTCTAGTAAGTTTACTAGCACTCTTCAGTAAACACAGTAATGTCTGCACAGTACTATTCTCCGGTCGAAATAAAGTTTACAGTAATATAGACCAACCAGCAGTAAGATCATGGTAAAGGCAAGAAGAGTACATGATGTTTATCATCCTAACATTATATTTTTATAGACGGATATATCACTTACTATAAAGTGATGATCGTTTTGAAGAAAAAAAAATTATATGTAGCTACTTTAAATATGTAAAATTAAAAATATACTTAAA
Organism: Pachliopta kotzebuea; assembly: GCA_018246255.1. NCBI lineage: Eukaryota > Metazoa > Arthropoda > Insecta > Lepidoptera > Papilionidae > Pachliopta > Pachliopta kotzebuea. Next base: position 5,953 of record DWLS01003921.1, on the reverse strand, counting down.
TTATAACACAAGTGGCTTAAAGTTAACAAGTAATCAATGTTAATACGATAAACGATTAACAAATATATCTTTTAGATTAATTGATCGATTAACTTACATATGACTTTAAAATGGCGTAGTTTTTATTAAACGATAAAAATATAGTTATAAGTTAAGCGGTAATTTAATAAATTACTGGGGTAACGAGACTTGAAATACGAGAGATATAAAGAGGCGGTAGGAGCCATTGGATCTAAACAGCACGAGATCGTATTTTGTGGAGTACTTTACAAGAGACCTATGTCCAGCTGTGGACGTGTATCAGTTGAAATGATGATGAACGAGATTTGACATGTCTCAAGGCGAAGGAAATGAGGTTCTATATATATCATCTTAACCAGGATTAAGCAAACGTATCACTTAGGTGAACGCCTTACGACATAATATAAAAACGTTGTGAAGCAGTAGTTCAGTTAAAGTCTAAGAGTTGCGATTTCGATTCCTTACTGACTTCAAACTTCAAGGAAAAAAGCCGTTATATTCCAACAACAGCTTTATATATCTTCATCAGCCGATAGATGTCCACAGCTGGACATAAGATTCTCCCAATAGTGGACGGATTTAGGCCGTCTCCCACCACCCTAGCTAAAGCCTCGTTTGATGGTTAGCAGGTTGCTAGACTGCATTGTTAGTTTTTTTTTAGTAATGTATTTTTAATGAAACTATCGTTTCATTTAGTTATACTAACATGATGGAGCGTAAATATTGCTAATAAAACGTTTTAAAAATATATATTTCTTAATAATCAGGAACGATTTCTTCCTGCCCTCATCAAAGGTGTTATTAGTACTATCGTCTGTCTTCGTTTACGTAAGCGGTCTACTAATACAGTGTTCGTGTCCCAGTCCCAACAGTGGGAAGATAACAGTTCACTATAATTTGTATAAAAAAAAACCACTGTTTTAGATATTACCGCGATTTTTTCATTTGCAAAACAAAAGATACAAAAGTAACAAAAAAGGTTGATTGTTTTACAGTTGCATGTCTACGGAAGCGTACGTGCATTGTTACCAGCTATTAAATATTGCCATAATCATTAAATATTACCCTTTTTAGTTAAATATTTGTTGAGTGTTGTACATAGGATATTTTAGTCCCAAAAATAGTATAATATCTTACTATGAATACATTACTAAATATTTAGTATAATTTCCTTTGTAACATAGTTGTTTTTTTTTTATTAATTTTTGCATCCCGAATAAACCAAATCAATTATTGCATTTGTATTAACAATTTCAATTTGAACACTGGCAACACAATGTAATTTTTAAAATTTAATATTAAAAAAATATTATAATTTTTCACACCCAACATTATTACCGTTTATAAAATTAATATGTATTAGTTGCGATATGGCAACACTAATATAATTGACAGATCACCGTTTCCTTTTAATTTTTAATATAACCTTTTTAATACCTTCTTTTTCTATATTTGTTTTACTGATGAATTAATTAATCAATACTATTTTTAGGTGATTTTAAAACAGAACATAGTAATATCTGTTAACTATATAACAGTGAACACAATAATGCCAGTAATATTACTACGCAATAACAAATGTTACAAAATAAATACTAGTATGTTTTAAATATCATTTTTCTCTTTACTGAAATAATGATAATAATGATGATGATGTTCGGCGGAAGGAAGAAGGGTAAGAAAGAAGTTTGATAATAAATTAGCATATTAGTATTACGTATTTGAGTCACCAAGTAGTACTCAAAGGGTTTCTGTTAGTAAAATTACTGGGGTAACAATACCTAATATATTATCACAAGATAATGAGCGCAATGTGATGCTGTGTATACCTAACTAGCATCTATAAGGGAATAGTAAAAACATTTATATTACTAGGTTATCATTAATTACCATCTAAGTATGTACGAAACGGTCTTAATTACTAGTAGTAGGTCTCTTGCCGGAGACCGTCTATGTAACACCGCAGCTCCTATTTCTACCGCCAAATAGTATGCAAAAATTACTGTGTTATAGTTTGAAAAGTGCTGTATGCTAGTGAAATTACTGGGGTAACGGGACTTAACACTTTACGTCTTAAGACAACGAGCGCAATGTGATGCTGTGTATATTATCTTAACGAGTTCCACCAAATAATAATCCACATTATTATTGGCAGACATCACTAATCAATAGTGACAGCCTAGTGCTTTGAACTCCTGCTTTCGATTTCGAAGGTACCGGGTTCGAATCCGGCTCCAATGAATTGTTCAATTTATATACAGTTAGTATAACAACTAATATCAGCTCTGACGGTGAAGAAGAACATAAGGAAACCTACATATCTATGTGATGACCATTCATCGGACTGCTATATGGAATGGAGAAGGCAATGCCAACACCACTACATTATAACTGGTAAAGAAGTCATCGTGTTCGCTACATTATGACCACGACCCTCAGTCATGAGGAAGTACGACTTAGAAGAATCACTCATCTTACTTGTCTTCTCGCTTCATCGAATAAATAAATCGTTCTAACTCAATATGTAAATTCAATACGACTTTATATTTGAAAGTCAAGTTATATGATACTATGGTTAAATGGTACACCGCTAAACCAGTTAAGTAAATGTCCTTCCCCGCTTTGAAGTGAACGCGTGGCCTTAGTTAAGTTACTGTACTTAAGTACAGTCACCTAAATAATACAAATCAAGAAATTAACGTTGGCATCATCGCTTCTCTGATGAGTGATGACAAAAGTCGCCGCATATTTATAAAGTTCACTAAAGAGATAGTGGAAAGAATAATAAACTTAAGTTAAATAAATAATTAATAAAGTTTACTTCGCAATATAACATAATGTAAAAGATAAAAGATAGAAATAGTAAAAATATTTAATATGTGAAATGCGACGAAATTTGGATTAAGATGCGACGCTTGGAAAATAACAAAAGATAAGGATATATAGAAAGAGTAAAAGGAAATGTAGAATGAAAGAATAGACAAGTTAGGGAAAATAAGAAAAGAGGGAAAGAAAAGAAGAATAATAAATAAATAGAAAGACAGGACCCCTACCGACAACACGAAGGGGAACGATACAAAATAATAATGAAACAAAATCATACAAATAGATGATATATATGAATATTACATATATATTATCTGCACTACTTAAAATATTAAACAAAATATATTGCTAAGTAGTTAATAAAGATTACTCTGTTTCGATTTGAAGAGTACTGTATTTAATGAAATTACTAGAATTAACGTGTATTATTAGTAGTAGGTTTCTATGGCCCAAGACACCGAGGATGACCACCGATGGGATTTTATTGGGTATAAATCCCATATGACCCTGACTTCCTTCCAGAAGAAATGTATCTTTTGCAGATTTCCTCCGCGAAAAAAAAAGTGTCTGTTACAGTACACCATCTAAATGTACTGTCCTATGAAAGGTGTTGAATGCTAGTGAAATTACTGGGGTAATGAGACTTAACAGCTTATATATCAAAACAACGCGCGCAATGTGGTGCTGTATATAGCATCTTAACCAGCGGCGTGTTATAGACAAGCGTATAACTTACCATCAGGTTAACAGTGGTTACAAAAAATCATATGTTATGGCTTTTTCAGCCAATTGGTAGTAAAAAAAATAGTAACGTCAAAGGTTTTAAAAAGTTTACATGCGAGGAGTTTGAAAATATTTACGGAAAAGATATGTAAGAGATGATGTTTAATAAAAACTGATAACCGTTTAAAAATAATATTAAAAAAAAACTACATCGAGAGTTAAAGTAAAAAAAAAATTGAAAATGGGAAGAAAGAAAAAATTTGTATAGACTTTGAATTTAATTTTTAGTTTATGTCATTGGTAATACTTTATAATTTCATTATAAAACCTCTTTAATAAAGTTATAAATCGCTCTCAGCTGACAAGTTTCAGTTACCTACTAAAACGCAGTAAATAATTTAATTGATATTGTAATATACTTTAGACTATTATTACCGCAATTAAAAAACTACCGATTGATTTGCTTTTTAAATCTTATCTTAACTTAATGATCATGACATTTAGATGATTCAGACATTACGGAATTTTCGAATGACGGTAATTTTATGAAACTGGATCACGATATTGACTTTACTAATGATAAGTTAAAGAGAGCGCAATGCGATGATGTTCTGTTATCGTCGCATTTTCATCACTTCACTCAACGCCATAGAAAAATTATAAATTAAAGAATGATTTTACTTCTATCAAAAACTAAAAAAAAATCCTATATCTTAGACTATATTAAGTGGAAATTAATCAAAAAAAGATAAAGAATCTACAAAAGACAGCAATATCGCGGGAAATTTACGTCAGACGGAATGTGTATCACCAGACCATGTGACTCCAGAACCGTAACAGTAACCAGTTTTATATAGTCAATTGTCAACCGCTGTATGATTGAAATGATTACAATAAAAATAACATAAATTTATGTTCATAGAATATATAACTGTTAATTGATTCTCTTCTTACATATTAAAAAAGGCAGAGGACATAATACGTTACAGCCAATCTTCCATTACTTAATTTTTTTAAAAGTGATTTCAGCGCCTTAGATAATGTTATCGTTAAAAATATATTGTTTTATAACAAGAAAATTTTTTATATATTCATTTATTTCTAATAAATGAAGGCCGCTAGAAAAATTCTAAATTAACTTGTAATGTAATACTATACATTTGTATAATACTCTTTTGTTAGATATATATAATAAAAAGAATTTTAGTTAAACAATTATACTTGTATCTTTACTCCCTAAAAAATATTTAATAAAGTTATCCGTACTTTATAAGAACAGGTTAAAATATTTATCATTTAATTAATTTTGAAAACGTCTATTCTTATTCTTTATTCGCGTTGGACCAGAAGCTCCAATTCCAAGGACACCTAAACATCTCGCATCGTTTAATAATAAAAACAAAAGCATGTCTCAATATTAACCTCTAAATCACAACTAACACGTTTTAACAGTTTATATGCTATAATTTTGATATTTAACCTCAAACAACGTTAAACTTTTTCGTGAGATTAAAAAGGTTTCGCTAATCAAACATATTGCTCCACTTTTATGCCACAGATAAACAACACAACTGTAGAATCCGCACACATCGAACTTAAATATTTTATGTATACATACTTGTTAAAATATTGTTTTAAAGAAGCGTTTAAATGAAAAATAAAATAAAGATGGGCGAACGCGAGCGCGCCGACACGTTCCGGTGTTATGGCTGACTGGACGTAGCGGCGAGCAACAGATGATTTTTGTACGCTTCAACAATGTAACCAGGCCGTATGAATTACTACGGATTTTTTTTTTTACATTGGTACTGATTAATGCTTGACCACGATCCCACCTGGTGTTAAGTGAAGATGTGATCTATGATGGTAAAGCGCATTAACCTTTTTTTTTTAACGCGGGGAATCCTTTTACGGACGTTCCGCCAGTGCCCTGGGTTTTTTTTATTCTCGTGTGTAACAAAGATGCAGATAGACGCACGCACATCCCAGGCCAAGGGCCGGCGTTGGGATAGTGTCGGACTCCGACCGACTAAATAATCTTCACACGGCACTCCAGTCTCATCCGAATTTATAGGGGGTCACGGGATAACATCGAGCAGTTCATCCGCAACCCCCGGCCGGTGCCCTGGGTGAGACCGGAGGGATGTGTGGGACTCGGCCTTGGCGACCCCTACCCACTAAACCTACCGCGAAAGCCATCAGTCGTTATGAATGGGATACCCCGGATCTGTCAGCGACAAGGCAAAAGCGCATTAACCTAGTAAATGCCTATTCACTCTTTTTTTTTAAAGCGACCACATCGTAAATGTACGGGAACACTGACGCCGGCAAATTGTTCCATTCCTTAGCTGTCCTTATTAAAAACGAGGAGTCAAACCTCTTA
>DWLS01003920.1:0-14836 GCA_018246255.1 Pachliopta kotzebuea | reverse complement strand
AAAGTACTTCTCTATTATGCGACATTATTATTTCGCTGAGATTTTCCCTACTTATATTCTTGTCCATTCTCATCTCTATATCTATCCTATCCCTTGAATACTTTGGACATGTTTGAATTCTTGATTACATTTACATTTATTTAAAATTGAAAAATATATTTTTTTAAAACTTTTGTCGTAATTTTATTCGCTGTTGCAGAAAGGACAGACATTTAAAACCAGGCATCTAACGCCAGTTTGCAACAAAATATTTTAGTATTAATAATCTGTGGTATCTTAAAGAGTTCTCAAAAGTATATATTTGTAATTAAGATAAAAAAAATATCCTTAGGTAAATTTAAAAATTATATCTAATTTTGTCGTCACTACCCGTATTAAACTCTGACTTATTTTATATATAGTATAAGTATAATTAACGATAATTATAAGTCGATACCATGTCTATTTGAATTCTACTAAAGTAAAAACTATCCTTTCATTTGTTTAAACAAGTGTAAGTATCGCATATGCAAGAAATAACATTATTAATGTTATAATGTGAGTAGTTGTTGTTTCACTTTAGTAGTTACGTGTATTGCGGGCTGCTTGCAATTTTTGATGTTAAAAGTATTTCTCAAATGGATGTAGGCTATATTATACAGTAATACTAATAGACAATAGCAATGGGATGGTAATGTTATAAGATATATCATGAATTTACAAACCACAATACTAAAAGGATCATGGGGATAAATAATTGTGAGCAGGCCATTAAGCTGGTAACATTATACTGATAAAAATAAAGAACGGAAGATGGATCCCAAACGCGGTTTACACCAAAATAAGGTCTGTATTTTAGAACAAAAACACGCTAATAATACTAATACATACTATAATGCATTTTACTTGTACAATACTAATTAAAAAATAAAGTAATTATTCGGGAATGAAATTAACTGCAATCTTATCTATTAAAAAATGTCTGTAAATTTTTCTATTATAACAAACCTGTATTTATTTTATTTAAGTTAACTTCTAAACAAGTTCACTTCTAAAATAACTAAGCAAAGTTTCATATTTAATACATAATCCTTTTTTTATTATAAATCAGTGAAGATATTCTCGCGTTAAAACGGCCGTGTAATCTGCGAAACAAAATCGAATTGATTTCGTTTCCATTTACTAACCACTAATAGCGGCGCCTGAGGAATATTTGCGGTCAACGAAGTAAAAAAAGTTGGATATCATCTCAGCCTATTGCAGTCCACTGCTGAACGTCATCTTAACTTTATGATCAATGGGTGATTGAGATTTAAAACATGTATTCAATAGAACTTCAATGTTATTTTATCTAGATATTTCTAAGTATTAACAGCAAAATGTTGAATGAGCATGGAGTTTAACAGGTGGCAAACGACTCCCTTAATATATACTAAAACTCTTCTGAAGGATGCACACATTGTAGTATATATTTCTATTTATTATGTATAATAAATGTTTATTTAAATAGATATAAACGTTAAAATTAGAAGCTAATTACTGGTGGTATCAATCGGTATCATGGTGGTGGTATCGATAGTAACAAACTCATTAGTATGGTCTTTGTTGCCGGAGACTAGGTATCACAGGTCTTATTTCTGTTGCCAAAAGTATTGAGCAAACATTACTGTGTTCTGGTTCAAAGGGCATTGTTGCTAGAGAAATTACTAGAGTAACGAAACAACACTTTATGTCTCAAAGCGACGTGTATGATGTGGTGCAGTATATACCATCATAACTAGTGTCACTTTGTTATGGACAGGCACGTCAGTTACCATCGAAAAAACTTATTGAACGTGTTTAAATTTGCTGAGAACATATAACGAAGATTTTTCTGGTGGAAAATAATATTATGGAGACATTACTATGTTCTAGTTCAAGGAAAAATGTGTGAAATTTCAGAGGGAAAAATTTCAATATTTTGTATTTGAAGGCGACGAGTATGATTTGTAGTGAAAATATCCTTACTAGATTTATGTAGATTTTAGGCAGGGTATATCATTTATCATCAGGAGAATGTTGATTCCGATAATTGAATAAAAAAGTTTAGTTTCACTTGAATGTATTTGGTAACACCACGTTATCTTACTCTTATATGTGCGTTGGATACTAAAAGAAAGCTAAATTCTTGTTACGTTGTTATGCGCAGCTGTTTCCCTGTGTTTATAAATTGAACGTGGGAACATTGGCTTTGCGGTATCGCGTAACCAACAGCCGCGGATGGATCTAGACTATGTCGGATTTGATATACACTTCACAAGGATGTTATCGAACAACCAGAACATACTTAAAAGGTTATAATATAAATAATTCAATAATATTGTAAACAATCATAATATAAACGCTTTAAGTTCAATCGATTTTCTGTTGTTTGTTTGAAGTTTTGTTTCAGAAAGATTGTTACTGCTGTCACTTGTTAGAAGCATTCCAGTAGATATTACCATAATGCCTAAGGGTACTGTAGCTAGTTAAGTCACCATGAAGTATTATAAGATGAACATGGACGCTACGAAATTTAAAAATGATTTTTGTTTTATGCTACGAGCCGAGCAACGCATTTACTTGATGGCAAGCGATACGCTTGCTCATAACAATGTATTGCTAGTTAAGATGGTATACACAGCACCACATTGGATTCGCCTCGAGACATAAGGTCTTAGGTCATGTTACTCCAGTAATTTTACTAGCATACAGCATCCGTAAAACTGGAACAGTAATTTTTTCGCAATACTGTTTGTCGAAATGTTCGAACGATGAGACGGTCTCCGGTGGGGAAGACTTACGTGTTACTTCAGATCATAGTAACATTTTTGTCTAATTCAAATTAATCTAGGACTCAAACATTGTAAAAATATACCGTCTACTGACTATTTGTGTTAATGTCCATTCACAAGTGTTTATTAATCATTTAGATCAGAGTCTGAACTGTTCATGTAACGGAATTGGATTATGTCTCATGTTTAAAGGCTATTTAACCTTGAATGCGGCATTATGTCCTTAATAAGACTTCCTAATAAAAATTATGTTACTTATTTACAAAGTGCAAATTACACGGGAAACTTTTTAATTAAAACTGTATAAATTATAACCGGTTATAATAAAAATATTAAATATACTGACAAATTAATACAACTTGTTTGTGGCCCTTGTTGGTTTAGGTATTACGTTGTTTATTTTGGAAAAACTTTGGTGGGACTATATTGTTATTATAGTTTACAGAACACTCGATTTATTACTTTGCTGTTATAAAAAATGTATGTGTTTTCTTTTTAGTAGATTTACACTGATAAACTTCTCTTGGTGCTAAATGACAATGACTAACGGTGGAGCGACCCTCTATAGAATTAGATTAGCTCTGCTCTGGTACTCATATTTTGACAGCTACAAAACAGCAATGCTATTATAGCAGCATTTCTAATAATTCGAGTAAAATTATGTTTAATAAACCTACCACCATTAAAACTTCTCAATATGATACGGTATTCTCAAATCAGGACCTCCGTGTTGCAAGGCCACTTGCCATTATCTCAGTTATTGTGCCTCTTAAGAAGGTAATATTGATTCGAATCATATACAACTAAGTTCTCTAACTTATCTTGACTCTGACTTCGAACAAGTATCTAACAAACATCTCTTTATATTTTATCAATGGGAATGTAGTAAGGAAATGGTCATATTGATTATAGCCGCTGTACCTTCGATACAAAGACATGGTCATTTATTGTGCGCTACAAGCGCATTAGTAACATAAAGTCTGCTCAGCATTAGCTACATAAAATACGTTTTAGTTTAAAGGATATAAATGTTTCTAAAACCTAAATCACAGTTATTACAACGTTACTCTCTCTTTTATTACATGTATATCCTTTTTTTATCTAAGCGACATGTGAGCTTTCAAGTAAAGAACTTATTTATCTCAAAGTTCGGCAACTCCTACACTAACAATTTTTATAGAGTCCAAAAGTATTGTTTGGTCATTTTCCTTTTTTTTATTCTACGAGTCGACGAGACGAGCAAAACGTTTATGTGATGGTAAGTGATAGACTTATCCATAACAACGTGGTACTGGTTAAGATTGCATACACAACACCACATTCCGCTCGTCGTCTTGAGACCACTTGTAAAGTGTCGTTCCCCAGTAATTTTACTAGCATACATAGGAAAACAGTAAAGCTTGCATTACTATTTGGCGATAGAAATAGAAGCTGCGGTGATACCTACCTAGACGGTCTCCGGCAACAGAGACCTACCGCCAGTAAAATTTTTCTTTGTTCATTTCTTTGTTGACTACGTAATAAAATATAAAAATTTATTTATTAAGGAAAAAAAAATGTCAAGTTTAAAACCGGGTTAAAATTATCCGGTTTTATACAAAATTTTTCGCTTTACGAAGATACTAACTTTGAAATCAATGTTAACGTGGCGGTAAAGATCTCAAAGACTGGATCGTAAATAACGGAAACCTATACGTTATTTACAAATACGCGTGACCTCAAAGTGGTCCGCTTTACAAGCAAAGCAACGCTGTGTACTACGTTTTGTGACAAAAATAAAACGCGATATCAATAACAAACCAATATTACGAGACCTGTGAAACATTATAACCTCGGTAAACATGATAGATACCAATGATTTTTATATAACGCCGACAAATGATCTTATTCTCGTAGCTCATATTACAGCATTCAATTCCTAATCATGTTTTGATAATAACCAATCAAAGATTACAATCGGTTACCACTTTCTCACTATAGCGGATTCAGTGTAGAATTTAGGAAGTATCCTTTTAAAATTTTTTTTAGGCAACATTGTCTTAAATATGAGACTAGTTCAATCAATTAATCATCAACTGGTAGACGCTGCTGCTGGACAGACCGAAACTGAGATCATTTAATAAAATAAACACGATGAAAACTGTCAAATTTACAGTTTAATTCGTGTTTATTTATTACGGTTAAGGTGACAAATATCCTCGCGTCATAATTATTTTGGAGTACCTACTATAGTTGGGTACTACCAAGGGTCTCGTCATTACACAGTAACTTCATTCTGCTTATATCAGATGGTAGAGGGTACTTTAAAGAAGTGGACACTACATGATGACTGTGACGTCAGAACACCTGTACCTATATTTTATTTATTTACAACATTCTTCTTTGTGGATTGAATCAGAGTCTAATTATCTCTTACCTGTTCTGGCTGTTATTCCGTTTTGTAACTTTCATACCGCTAATATTCTTCTAGCTATTGAAGACGAGTCCTTCAATGTTCTTTTTCCCTAGAAAAAGACTTGTAAGACACATCTGGACTTTTAATTCCCTTGTGATGATGAGTACTCCCAAACCGTTTTGGTATTAAATAATTAAAGAATACGGTAATATCCGTAAAGTTCTGGTTTAATATATTTATAATATTTTTTTTTGTATTCGTTCCCTCGTGCCGTAGAACAACGATTTACGGTCTTTTTCTCATGCTTTTTTTTTCGTTTATTGTTTCTCTAACATTTTATCTTTTATCTTTCCTCTTTCATTCATCCTTTCTGTCATACCTTTTATAATTTTCAACTATTACATTTTTTCTTTCAAACATCACCTCTCAGACTTTCGACGCTGTCTTTTATACTAATTACAATTTTTGTTTTTATATTCCTGATGGATCAATGTTAACATTTTTGTTTGTTTAATTTTATTCTATTTTATACTTTCTCACTTATAAAATCTAGTTTATATCACTTTATTTACGATGTCATACTCCTATTTTAATTTTAATTTTTTTTTAGTTTTATTCTTCTTTCTGGTGTCGTTGATTATTCATTCACAAAACTTCATAGTATCTGGCGACTTTTGTCTTCACTCACCAGAGAGGCGAAATATGTGTAATATTCGCGTTAAACATAAGAAATCATAATCTCAGTTCAGATGAAGCGTTCGTTCATCGATTACGTCAAGTCCGCACCGGCCGATGCTCACAATAGCTGTGAAAGTATAATAGAAAGTACAAGTCTGTGGGTCAGCCTCACGTACAAGTTATATCAGACGGAGATTTACATAACAATTACAATTTAGGTGTAATTGGACCGTTGTGATGGAATCTTGGGGGTCTATCGTGTATGCTTTTTCCATCGTGATGTAATTCATGCGGGAGATTTATGGTTATATCAGATTTCGTTTTTTAGTTCCTACTCGCAGTTGCTTTATTGTTCTCTACTTTGCACTCATTTCCAAGCACACACGATTATTAGGTCTGTTTATGTTTATTAGTATAATAAGTTATTAATATATTTAATTAAAAATATTTCTTAACACATGTTAAGGACTATACTAATATATTTTTGAGAGTTTTTCTTAACCTAAATCTGTATAATTAAAATTTTATAACGGGAGGGCAAAGAAAGAGGATATAACTAAGGATGACTTAAAAAGAGAAATTTGGATTTAGATTGCTGGGATTTGACGACGGGATATGAAAAATAAGAGACTAATCATAATTTAAATTTTTATTCTTATGTGTATTAACACACAACAATGTAGGCTGTAAGTTGTTTGTTATCATACAAAGTTCTTTGATAATGAAATTCTTGCCACCGCTATGCATTGAGTGTTTCATACTTATATAATTTTTATGCACTTATATTAAGAATTTTAAAACTTCAACAACAAGGACTTGGCAACAAGTTACTAATTATTGCAAGCGATGAACTAAGAATGTTGTTTTTCTAGTTCTTGTATAAGACCATGTAAATACCCTTGTTATATATAATGGGATTAAACATTCTTTTCTGGTGTTGGAATAAATAACCTTCCGAACTTTATGGTTCGAGTTATGTTACACTTGGTTCTAGATCTAAGTAAAGAGAAAATAGTTTTGTTTAGATAACATTAACTTTAAGGAAATAGAGATCTAAAATCGAATATATTTATTGGACAGGACGACATTTCTGTGGGTAAAAATGTATATAATTAATACAAATAACCTAAAATGTTGGGAGAAAGTAATAAAAAAGACGTGAATGTGATCTTTAATTTTGAATTTTATTGTATATATCTAATAGCAGGAGAAGAATACAACATGAAAATTTTGAAAACTATAACACTTATGTTAAGCTTAGCTGTAACATATTATTATTGTGAGAAATACGGAGTTTATATATCTATCTAAAACTTAAAGTAAGTAGTATTAAACATAAATAGAGAAACACAAAAAAGAAGAAAAAAAGGTAAACTATAGTAACTATTAAAGATAGACTATGGTATATTATTTAACTAATTCCTACTTTGTGTTTATTTATTGGTAGAATTTTATTCATCAGCATCAGCCAGTGGGAGTCGACTTCTGGACATAGGCCTATTACAAGAAACATCTCTTAGTCTGTTTTTTAATATTTTAATAAAACTATTATATATTTTTTGTATTGTCTAAAATCCTATTGCTATTGGTTGACTAAAAATTCAAATCCCGATTGTTTTGAGACAGAATATAAGACGTAAAACAATTGTTTATCAGTGGTATAAATTTCGATTGAGGACAGCAATAGAGATAATTACAGTGGTCCTTAGCACTTGATAAAATCGATTATATATGTTTTCCACTTGTATCCAAGGCGCCTGTATCTAGCGTGTAGTATTGGGTCAAGGCGCCTTCCGATGTTCTCGAAAGCGGTGTCTCTGATTTGTAAACAGACTCTTTAGACAATGCAACCGGTCAGCGATGAATAATGTAATGAGCAATTGTCTCCGTTCGACTTCTTATAATGGCTGTAGTACAGAAATTAACGTCTTTAATCGAATATTGATCGATACATTTAGATATAATCTCTTGATGCTTTATGTTTAACATTTATCGCCAGATTTAAATTTCTTACTCTTGTCGTCTACTTTAGATTGTAACTATAAATATTCGATTTCATTAACAATATTGTCTACCTACATATAGTAATTCACAGTCAAAAGAATGTAGTGTTACTGTAAGAAATTAGTTATTACTTAAAAGGTGTTCTATTCAATTACTTCATAAAGATAAGACTTCTTTTAACCAATTAAACTAAAAGTTAAAAATTTATGTGCTTTACTTAAATCTGATTTACGTTAACCTTTTTTATAAAGCGAAAAGATTTTAATTTACGACTGTGACAAAAAAAACTGAGACCGTACGTTGTTTATTATGTGCTAAAGCCACTTATGCCGAACCTGTTACTGTAAAATTATGTGTTCCCAATAAATCCTTAACAATTACCGTCGCGCTGGTACGTAGCCGGTAAAAACTATAATTATATAAATACCATATAAGCTTTTAAATGCTAAGGGAACGTTAAAACATTAAAGCCAGTAAATTTGGAGTGCTTTTACCTAATTACTTTTACGTCGCAGCGGTTAATCAATTTGTCTTTAATACTGAAGATCTTTGGTATGATTTCGCTTAGTTATATTCTCCAATTTGCAATACAAGATAACATATATAAGTGAATCAATTTGTTCAGTAGTTAATTCAAATAATATCAGATACTTTACAATCTCCGACCTCACTGTCGTTCAATAATAAATTGAGGTCATATATTCTAATATTAATAAAAAGTAACTTTAACCATTGTGTTAAAAAAGCGATAAAAATTACTTGGTAGTTAAGTATAAAAGAATAGTATTATACAAAAAATGTAACTACTTTCGGCTTTCTCTCACAAGGAAAGAGTCAAGGCAATTTAATAACCGCGCTGGTCAAGTGTGGGTTGGCGGATGTCTCATGTCCATGATGAATCTTGAAACATGCCTGATACCTTCATCAGAAACTAATAATCAGTGGGTGTCGAATTCGTTCTTTCCGTGCTTACAAACTAAGCCACAAAACTTCAATATAATATTCTTCCAAGTGTAATAACTTAGTATAATTTTTATCATACCGTTTTAAATATATAGTATATAGAAATGTCGAAAAGATACACGAATACAACCAGAACAAACAGTTTCGTATGTTATGATAAACATGCGACAGTACTTGCGTCACTCATGAGATACGGAATATGTTTGTTGTCATTTAAGAAATTTACATATGTACATCATGTCAGTTGTCAATTCGACGATCGAATGAGACATTTAATTTTTTTTAAGCAGAAGAGCAGTTATCTGTTTATAACAATGAGGTATTTATAATGAAGTTTCACGTCGTAATAAGATATAAATGATCTAGTAACATTGTCGAAAACCTGCGGCACGTAAGTCACATGCGGCTCTTTGGATTTGAAGCTACGGATCTCTTTTTTATAACAGTACAGGTCAATGCTTGATTCCACCTGGTGTTAAGTGATGATTTGGCCTATGATCATGAAGCGTATTAATGCCAATGCAAATGCCTATTTACTCGTTTTTTCAAGATGCCCATATCGTATTTGGATGGGAACACTGACGCCGGCAAGTTGTTTTACTCCTTAGCTGTCCTTATTAAAAATGAGGAGCCAAACCTCTTAGTGCGTAAACTGGGGATGTTTACAACATAAGGATGAATTCTCGCCGTGCGCCTTGTCGTCCGGTGATGAAAAAGGAATGGGTGAATTACATCATGCAATTCGATGTTGTAGAACACCGCGAGAATGGCCACTCGGCGCCTGTGATCAAGACTGTCCAGTTTAGCTAAGACAAGTTCTCGATCACCAACAAGCCCTTGACCCGCCTCTCCATCGAGTCTAGGGCTGCAAGATGAGTTTTCTCAGCACCCGCCTCGATATGACAACAGTACTCCACACAGGTTCCATACGCAAAAATTTTTTTATTGTTATATACGAATAAATAGATATTTTTATTACGAATAAATGGTTTAGTTGTTTATTAAATAAACATTTATGGAAGTATAACTTATTGATGGCAAAAAAAAATTGTGACTCTTTAAAAATTTTGAAATTTTGTTAATAGTGTTTTTTGACTATTTTGTAATAGTCAGCAACTTTTTGAGTTGTTTAAAAAAATTGCTGACCCTGTGCTACACTAATAAAAGACCATTAAAATCTAAAAGAAAAAATCATATTGAGTTAAATTGATTCAGAGATTGAGTTTATCTATATTTAGTTTGTTATTTTCACTTATTTTAGCACCTTTCAAATGTACATTTGTGGTTGAGGTTATTACCTTGGTATTTGTAAGTACAATTAATTCATTATATTTGGCACCATTCGAAATGCTTCACACTAATACTTTGCACATACAATGTAGCAAAAAATTGGCACCGTTTTCCTGCTATTTACATCAGAGGTATGTATTGACCTTATAACCTCCTAAGATTAATTATAAGTATTTCTTTTAAATTGATAACTGATCATCTAACATCATCATGTACGGAAGTGTGTTATTTACCTAGTTATGACGTATAGAAAGTTCAATTTCAGTAAAGACTTCTTTTTTTTAATCCTTTTTTAAGGTTTTTAACCTATGTTGGTTATGCCAGCTCCATCGTAACATAAACTACATTAATCACAATTAATGGCTAGATTATTAATACAAAATATTTTTGTATAATGGTACTGCTGCCACTGATGCTGGTGCATGGAGCATACACTGACTTGCGCCTACACGTTCAAGATCAGCTTGAAAGCTCCCCAGCAATATCTTTCTCATAAGTTTCGTCTGAACACACCCGTTAATAAGCGATACACCTATGGGTTCAGACACGACACATATTTCCTAACAACTTAACTTCATATAGATAAGAATTATGATCCTCATAACGACTAAGACAATTTACATAAGAAAGATATAGCATAATTTGTAAAGATATCGTTAAAAAATTTACTTACCAATGATTTGAAAATATTAGTGATTATAATTAGAATTTGCGAATTATTCAAGTGTTGAATATAATTGCATGAAATTCCGTCCGGGGTGTGTAGGTCTCGCTAAGCGAACGTGCATAATATAAACGGTTGCCAATACCGACATTGGTTGTTGGCTCATAATTTATTGATTAATTGTTTATTTACACGAAAAACAACTTAGAAGTAGCGTACTAACCTGTTCGCTTATTGTTTGGGTCAAATGCAATTAGTCGTGCAATTTTAATTACAACATATTTGGTTTAAACTACATGATATTTGCTTTTCGAAAAATTTTACATTTGTAGAACTTATTGCCTATTCATTTATTACTAATGAACTCTTTGCAGTAGATATATATTGATATCAGGTAAAATAAGTACACATTTAATTTTTTTCTTTCAATAAAATTAATATCGATTTCAAAATACTTACATTCGGAAACATTTGTTAAAAGTAATAACTTCATATAGTGTTATATCACATAATCTGCTAGTCTACGATTAGACGTTTTTTGTATATTCTGTACTGATAATATATACGTGTACATAAGTCAATGGTTTATATATAAAACAAGAGTTTCCTTAATCATTTATGAAATGCCAAATTATTTCCTAACCAAATTATACCAAATTATTTATGAAAAACTAAATATTCTTAGTTCATTTGATTTGCATCTATTTATAAGTAATTAATTCAAGTTCAATATAACATACTTAGACTATGTATATGTTAATAATATTAAATGAAATGAGAAAACAAAAGACCTATAAAATTTAACGCATCCATCATTTCTGCGTGTGGCCATCAGCTGTTTAATTACTCGCAGTCTGCGTGGTATTACAATAAAATATATTAGTTACGTATAATGAAATACTTCACAGTGAAACATGTGTTACTCATATTTTAACATGAAAAGCTAGTAGGCTAGTATCCTTAACAATATGATGTTAGGAAAGAAATTAAATAAATATTATGCGTTTTATCAATCCATTGTGTATTATGTAGAGGACAGATGATAATATGACAGGAAAACTAACGTCAGCGATTGACTAATTTATTTTAATCATTAATCTTTTCAAGTTTAACTCTACTTATAACAAACAGATTAATGTATCGATCTTTAAGGAAAGCCTGTCTGCCTGCTGATGATGGTAATGGCCAGTAAAATTATGTTTAACATTTAATTATTATATTATATTAAAAAAAACCTAGTTTAAGACAAGGTACGATTACTACTTAGAAAGTGGTTACAAACGAGAAAATACGCGTGAAGGAGAATGGGAATTATAATAACGTTTGCAACTCTATAGTGAGTAAGAAAGGAACAGCGTAAGGCGTAAGAAATGAGGAAGTCATTAGATACTTGATTAAAGAACTTCCACATTTAGAAAGAGACAAAATATATTGTAAAATAGCAGAAAAAATTAAGGAAAATTTTGGTTTCTGATGATTCCTAGTCTTGAAAGATAATAACAAGCTTTACCATTTTAGACAAGACTCAATTTTCAATTCGTAATTCGTGTAAGTGATACACTTGCTACCATGCATATATATATAGCACCACATTGCGCTCGTCTCCTTGAAGCATTATGTGGCTCGATACCCCAATAATGTCTTTAGCTTACACCTACTACCAAACCGGAACACAGTACTTACAGTAGTATTTGCACAATATTGTTTGGCGGCAGAAATAGATACTGCAGTGGTACTTAAACTGACGGTTTCCGGCAATAAAGTTCTATAAGTAGTAGAGAAAGCTGCCATCCGTACGGTTTAAAGCTTACTATCTTTATGCCTTAATAAATAAATCAACGGACCACTTAATGTTCTCACTACTGAGACTTGAGAACTTATCTTTCAACTTGTGGGTAAAGACCATTTGTACAACACGCTGGTCAAGTGTGGATTGATTTTTCGTTTAGTAAAAATATTTCTTCACAAAAATGTAATAATTTTACATTCAATTAAGGATTATCAATAAGCTTAAATACAAAAATATAAAAAATGAAATTCTTTCTAGGTTTTCTCATTTTTGATTCATTGTTTTTGTACATCATTCGTTTTTCTGCGTAACATTTCCTTTATTCAACCGTTTCTCATTGATTTTTAAAGAATCGTTGGTAATCTTGTTGTAGTGTTACTAAAATTAAAATTCGGTGCCAATCTAATAATAGTAAAAACTCAAAATTGAAAAAATATAATACTGGTATTTAATCAATAACCATAAAGTTTTTATGTAAACTTTTTACCGCTTGCGTCGGGTGATCGAACCCATGTGTGATTAAGTACACTGTTAGTATGTCTCATTACTTTAAAAAAACCATCAGTTTTAAGTCAGTTGACACGGAACGAGTTGCATTATAAATCGATACCTTTCCAAGCTGTTAGTTTGATACCGGTATAAGTTCTGCTCCTCACAGGTTCTGATAAAAAAGTACTGTTTTCCCCAATAAAAATAACGGTTTGTTTAACAAGGTTTATGCTGTATAATATATAGCGTCTTTTGTGATGTTTTTTTCAATATATTGTAACTGAAAAAACGTAGTTTTTTTTTTAACTTTTTTATTCATGCTTCCAAGAACATTTTATCTTATTATTTATTAACTTATAACCGAAAACCTTGCGAGTTTTTTCTGCGTTATAGTTTAATATTTTATCAATAGATGTCGCTAGTCAAAAGGATTCATAAATACGTTTTGAAGGGAAACCAGAGTAGGATACGTAAATAGAAATTGTATAAACTTTATGTTATTGGCGGTGGGTTTCTGTTGAGGCCGTCTAGGTAGGTACCACAGTAGCTCCTATTTCTCAAAGGATGCTGTATGCTAGTGAAATTACTGGGGTAACATAATTTATCACGTTATGTTTTATAGCGACGAGCGTATTGTGGTACTGTGTATATATCACCTTAAACAGCGCCTCGTTTTTATGAGCAATCCTATCACTTAACATCAAGTGAACGTCTTCACTTCGTTGAATAAAAAAAAATTATAAAATGAATCTAATTTACAAATCTAAAATTGGATTAAGGATTTAACACAGTTTTTTTAAAATTTCTCATTCAAAGACAATTTGCAAAGAGAGGACAGTATGTTAATCGTTTTTGTATAAGAAAGTGTTTATCATTGATATCGTAAATTTTATGTGTGGTTTTCAATCAAAATTAATAACTTATGTGTCTTCTGATTTAAGGAGTTTAAAGGTTTATAACCTAAAATGTTTTATTTACTTTTAAAGCTTGTTCGAAAAATCTTTAAGATTTGAAGTCACTTAAGTTCTAGATTAGTAGAATGTTTGATTGTTGTTAATCCTAGAAAATATTCGTGTTTAAAATGTACGAGAAAACATCTTAAAATGTGTAATTTCCTTGTTACGTGAAACATAATTTTATTTAAAAGTTGTTAGCCCTCTTTATTCGGTACTGGTTTTTATTCGTTCAATAATTGTACTGTTGCATGATTGAGCCGGTGCTGTCGCCGTAGGCGTAAACGGTAGTGTAATTTTTAAAATCCGGTTCTCTTGAAATGGCTCTTCAGTAAATTGAAATGAGGGATCTCTCTGGCCGCGGGGTACAAAAACATAATTACAAAATAATTATTTCACCTGTACAGATTTAATTTATAATAAGGAACATTTAAATTCACAATTTATAGTTCTTTAAAATACTATTACCTACTTCTACTTTTAAGTACCTCAGAGCTATTTTAACAAGCCATTAATCATTGGATGTACACATTTCCTTTTTAAGTCTCCAACAGTTGTATTCAACGTCTAGATACCACCTCCTATTAGAAAAAATTAATATATCGATTTTTAAGCAATCTTGTTTCTCGACTGGTTAATCAAGGAGAAAATTTATAGTCAACAAGCGTCAAGTACAAATCAATACTGAAACTTATTAGATAAGTTAGAATTGAAACAGTATGAAAACCTTAAAAGTTACTAGCTTTGATTAGAAAGAAAGGGAAAAGTTTTATTAACGCAAAAAATACCAAAAACAAATTATATATATATATATATATA
>DWLS01003919.1:0-14837 GCA_018246255.1 Pachliopta kotzebuea | reverse complement strand
TTTTCTTTCGACACATAATAACCATTTTGTTGTAATTCAAAATGTTATATTATTATAAAGTAACTCGTTGATTAAAATCCAATACATCTAAACTAACAAAATTAACAGCGCAAAGTTTTTATAAAAAGATGCTTAAAGAGTCCCTAAAAATGGCTCAAGGCGTCCTACGTTTGCTTACTAGCGATCTCCACTTTAAGGGTGATCACTTCTGCAACTGACATGACCAGTCCATTGCCACTTATGTTTCTACGTACAAAAAGCTACGTCAGTGACCTTAGACTTCTGGCGTATTGTAGCCGACCATAGCTCGTTCCATCGTTCTCGGAGCGACTTTTAGATTGAAGAGCAATCGCATCGTCCATGTCCACATTTCAGCACTGTTCAGTAATTTAAGTAGATATGAATTAATAATTATAACCTTTAATTCTAGATGGGTATATTCCGCAAAGCCGGCGTGAAGTCGCGCATAGCAAAGCTACGGACTATGGTGGAAGCGGCAGGTGCAGCCAATGCAGCCTTCGCGAGCGAGAACATCAACGTGGAGAGGTATTTGAAAATTTTAAAAAAAGTCCTTATAGATATATTAAACTACATGCTAGACATGAGATATATGTTATAAAGATACAAACATACCCAAGAAGTATACCCCAAAAAGCAAAAGCACAGTCAGGTTAACCTATTTTCGATTCCTAGATATTTTCATTATAAGACATTATGGTGGTTGGTGTCTGTTACTAAAGATCGTCTGGTATGGTATGGCGCCTATTGCAGCCGCCTAATAATAGTATAAAAATAATGCTCTTCGACAGATGTTGTGGCTAGTCAAATTACTTAGATAATAAGTCTTAATCATCTTGTATCTCAAGGTGATGAGCATTACAGTGTTTATAACTCTTACTATTACCAAATTGTTATGATTGTTTAAGAAGGAGGAAGTTTAAGAGTGGCGTTATTTCTTCAAAAAAATGTTTGTTTATTTTAGTGTTTCTTTTCAATGTTTCAGGTGCAGTTTGAACTTTGATGGTGCGCAGGCGCACGACGTGGCCGACCTCGTGAAGCAATACTTCCGAGAGTTGCCCGACGCCCTGCTCACCAACAAGCTCAGTGAGACCTTCATCGCGATATTCCAACGTTAGTATCAGAAAAAGCCATATACTATCCATAATTTAATTTTGACTATAACTATTGTTTAAATATTTTAATTTTTCTTTAAGAATACGTATCATTTAGTTAATAACCATTGAATGATGGTATACCAGTTCATGTCATTATTAAATTTTTTACTTTGAATAAAAAATTACAAATTCTCATACATATTTTCAAATATATTTTTTACCACTGACTCTAGCTCTTTGCTATTTCAATATTAGTGTATGTTTTTAATCAAACTAACTATAATACAAAAAATATTACATCCGTATGATGGTTATACTAAATTTACTAATTTCTAATCACCGATAACTTATTTCAATCAAATTTAATAATTTCTTAACACTAGTTTATTTCCAAAATAAGTTTAACGATTATTAAAGGCAAGATTTGTATGTCTTTTCACTTTATAAATAAAGTTACCTAACTATTAAACTATAAGGTAGTTATAAAATTTAATTATTAGACAATGTGCTATAGTTAGCTGAATGGTTAAGGCTTTCTCTTAAGAAAACCCTTAAGATGGCAAATTATATAAAAACATTTTACTTATCATGCATTTGCTGTTTTCAGATGTACCAGAGCCGTTAAGACCTGACGCTGTTCAGTGTGCGTTGCTACTTTTACCAGAAGAGCATTTGGAAGCTCTACACTCTCTTCTAATATTTTTGTCTGAGGTTAGTTGTGTCATACAAATTCTTATAGGAATTAATTTTCACTCACTGTACTGAATCTAAAACTCAAACCAGCAATCTTCTCAACAGTAAATCACAACCAGAACTTCTATTGTGAAGAAAAAATTTAAATTGATGAATCGTTTAGAATATTCACATGAGACCAGATGATAGCGCCTACCCATACGTACTCAGCACTATTTAGAATGATATAACCTACACTCCATTGTGCGTGAAAATAAAGAAGTCGCTCATCTGTTTACATCGTAGTTGTTCAAATTCCAGGTGGCTGAACATTCAGCTGTTAATCAGATGACGGCATCAAACTTGGCGGTATGCCTTGCGCCGACCTTACTTAGGCTACACCACGCTCCACCCCACACTGGAAGCACTAAAGAAGGAAACTCTAACAGGTGGAGAAGCAAAATCATTATTTTAATAATTTTGAAGTATTGAATTTAAATTTCCAACATATCGTAAATTATTACCTCTACTAACAAAATAATATTCTCGGATCCATCACCAGCCCTACTACTATTAGGATTCGGGAGCTTCACACACAAGGAAGAAGTCAAAGCTATAAATTCTCCACGCTGGCTGGTTGGTGAAAATCTTTTATACATGAAAGTTGCTGTTCTTGGAACATAACAGTTACTTCACGATGGTTTCCAACACCAAAAGCTCATACTCATAAGACATCTAACCTGCGTCTATTCGATACGTGTATCTGTCTTACTTACAAATTAAACTATTATAGCATCTCCCTACATTCTCAGCAATCTCATCTCATCTTATTATTTATTATGATCTCTATAAATTAATTTCATACGTGTGTTTTGCTATAATATCTTTTAATTTGGATATTTCACAGAATGATAATAGAGAGCGTGGCGGACCAGCGTCAGATCAGTGAGAGCCGTGCGGCGCACGCATGCCTGCTGCTACTCATTGCGTGCCACCAGCAGCTGTTCCTGGCACCGGCAGACATGCTGGCGCGTTGCAAGTTCAACTACTTCGAAGAGAGCGTGCCAGTAAGTGAACAACAGAGCAAATAATTGAATAATGAACAATGCAAACTATGAATGATAAAACGCTTCAAATCCCAGTTGTAAAAACATGAACTAGACTATTTATTATAGACTATACAAGTTTATACAAAAACATAAATTTTAATATTTATTTTACTTATCTGTTAATCAGGTTGCATTAGAAGAACTGGGAGCTGATTTCAACCAAGATTGGAAGGGATTCCAACAAGCATGCATCAAAGCATTACTTAAAGAAGCCAAAGAGAAGTAAGCTTTACTTTGTTATTTAGACACACACAATACTTCTTAATTTGGATAACCTGACGAAATATTATGATAAACGTATATAAAATATTTCGTTCCTTTGTCTTATGATATAGCTGAAGCATCCTTGGTTGCATAGAGCTAGATTTTAAATAAGCTATTGTATTGAGTGATAAAGAGGCTATGCACTACCACTAACTAAAATCCACAAGATGTGATGACGGAATCAAACCAGGAACCTGTTATACATCATTTGGGCGTTATGCTGTGGATGAAGTTTAGTTCAATATGTGAGAGAACGAGGGTAATAAATTCTTAATTAATTATTTCTCATTGATGAGGACATATTTTTTTAATTATTTTTCAATGTTTTTTACATAAACGCTGTATTCTATATAAACCTTAACTATACTATAGGTCTCACACCTTATGTGAGATTTGACTTCCTTGCATTATGTGCTTTAAAAGCTATTTATTTATTTTTGACTAAAGCACCTAAATAAATAGTAAAGATATTTTTTTATTTGTAAAAAACTTACTTTAATTTCTTTTAAGTATCAAATCAAATCTTTCTTGTAACAACGTTTACTATCCTTAATCTTCTCGATCGCTGTGTACATCGTCGTAGATCTGTTATCACTATTACTATTAGAATCTAACTACTTTCGTGCTTTTCTAGAATCTGTGGCCGATCGGGAAAGAGGTGAGAGTTGGGTGTTAGAGCGATGTTCACCTATCTTGCATTGTTGGTGTACAATTTATCGGTTTTTTACAGAAGAGGTATAAAAAAGTAATCAATGACATTTGCTGCTTACTTTAATACGTTTTCATCAGTTACTTTTAAGAACTAGAGATTGAGAGAGAGATTAGGTAAAATCAACCGTAACACAACTTTTTATTTGAAATCAATTATTTATCTTAAATGTATTTATAATTGCGGAGCATATGCTTTATTATTTTAACAATTTAATGAGTCCTTCATAATTACATGGCCAATGTATTGCACTTGATATGCATGATTATTTACTCAATATAAAAAAGATCGAAACAAAGATATCAATGTGCTTAAATAAATACTTACAAAAGGTTTCACCTTATTTAGAAATATTTTGATTTTCTTTAAAAAACCGATAATTATTAGAGAATGTCGTTAATGGTAGACATTTTGTGTCTTCTGGGTGTGTTCGTATGATGCGTGTTAAAAATTAAAAAAAAAAAAAATTAAATAAACAAAATTACCTTGTGAATTAAAACTAAGTTTTATGACAACACTGTAAAGAAAAACAAGTTTTAAATAACATTTCTCTTAATGTGTTCACTAACAATAATTAACTTGAAGAGTTGCTTCAGAGTTTTTACCCTATTATTATTTATTAGTACCAACACTGTAAAAATACTTTTCTCTTTAACAACGATTAATATAGGAATATCGAAATTAACAATTATCCAGAGGTTCGTCATGTATGCTAGCCCATAATACTTTGACAGCCGCAACACAGTAATAATATTATGGCTATTATAATGTTGGTAGATATCCAGACGGATACCAAAACCACCAATCACCAACCTAAGGGATCAAAGAGCAAAATAATATGGTTACAGTATACTAATGAAATATTCTTTGATATATGTTTTATATTTGTCCGTTTCTAACGGAGGTTCAAGTCTTTCAATACTATATATAATATATTCAACAAAAATGTTGTATTATCCACAATACAATACTTAAGTTTCTCTTATATTCACACCCACTCATATCTTCTCTTGATATGCAACTTCTTTTTTCTTGCCATCATCACATCACCGAACGGCTACCTCGTTATATGTTAGTTGATAGAATTTAGAATCAAATCACTTAACATTCAACATCGACATTGCATGGCATATATGACCAAGTATTTCACCTAAGTGTAGTGATATCACCATGTAAAGCTGCATTGTCATATAGATTGGGAACATGAGAAGACATTAAAAATAGTGCTATTAATAGGTACAACTAATATGTACATATCAATGATACCTACCATCAAACATTATTGTTCTAATTACCTTTTTTAATGGTGGAATGTTTCGATAGATACTCTGCTTTCTAAAGGAAGTCAGATTGAGCTATCGCTTCCATTGTACATTAAGGAGATTGAGAAAGAAACTTACATGTTAATTGAAAGATTGTAATTTCTCAGAAGCAGGGGCTGGATGTCTGTGTCGGGCGCTGCGAGTCACGTGGAACTCTGCTGCAAGAAAGTTGGAGACGGTCACCCTCTCCGGCTGTGGCGAGCAACTACCGATGTTGAGGCGCCGCCGCAGGAGGTCATGCAGAGGTAACTCAGTTAATATTTATTAACCCAAGCTTGAGCCATCGGTTGGAAGGGTTTTTTAAAAAGTACAGCATGGGACTACTGTCCTCAGCCAAGATGTGTTAAGTAATAAAAACTGAGACTGAACTGATTTTATTTAGTAATACAAGCTTCTTATATACTAAGGTTATACAATGGGTCCTCATGGCTAGTTTATCAACTATATGTGATTAATGGATCAGTTATCCGATTATAACAGATTCCTATTTAATTTTATCAGTAATTGTTTCCTTTGTTTATTGTCGGCTTTTCTCTTATGACAATATAACTCCCGCTATAACTCTTTATAGATCATCTCTAAAACGAACTCGAAAATGTGAGATGTTAAAAGCATAATATAAAAATTTTAAATAATTTAGTATATTATATTTATTATAGGGCGTAATATTTAAGAAAAAAAAACAACGATTTTAAAATCACAACTCGTGTCAACAATTTCAGAATCCTCCGTGAGCGACATATATGGGACGACTCGTTGGTAAAGTGGCGAGTTGTGGAAAAGTTGGGAACTAATGCCGAGGTGTTCCAATACATCACGGCTTCCAGCATCAACCTGCCGGCTAGAGACTATTGCGTGTTACGGTATGTATAATAAGAAACACTATTGAACAAGCAAAGTATTATCATATCTCAATTATAAGCATATCAGAAATTATCAAAAATGTAAGATAAATCTAATGTTCATTAAACTAACTTGACTAAATAGATTCATAATGAAATTTTAAACCTTTTAAAGATAAAATATACGCTGAAAAAATAAGCTATTAATATATATAATTGAACTAGTGAGGTTACATCCTAACTAACACTGAGATGTGTAATACTTTTTGTTTTTTTGTTCATTTCTCTTTTATTCCTCGGACAATAGTCACAGATCTTATTTGCTTATAATATACTTATTTGCATTTATAATTTTTATAAACTAATCGATAACCGATAAATGTACATTGTTACTTGCTAATTATTTTTATTTCTTTTAACAGCATCCTGTTTAATATTTACCATAAATTTTAAAAGTACTTCTCTATTATGTGGCGTTATTATTTCACTTGGATTCTCTTTACTTGTATTCTTGTCCATTCTCATCTGTATAGTGTGTATTTCTTACCATCAAGTGAACGTCCTGCATATCTGTCCGATTCGTTGTTTAAAAGAATCTGCTCTTGTGGTCAGGTCGTGGCAGCAGGGCGGTGGGGGTGGTGGTGGCGGGTGGTGTGCTGTCGCCGAGACGTCTGTGGCGCACGCTTCGGCTGCGGCGGCGCCGAGTGGGGGTGCGCGTGGCGTCGTGCTCGCCTCGCGCTACCTCGCCCAGCCCGCCGGCAAAGGCCGCAGCCGCCTCGTCCACCTCGCCAGGGTTGACACCATGTAAGTACTAACCCTCAACACCCCCAGAAGGCTGGTTATAAAATTGTTAATTGTTGGTATATCAGTGGCGTACCTAGAACTTTTGCCGCCCGGGGCGATTCCTTTCTATTATGAGTCAATCAAATAATGGTTTTTAGAAATTAATACACATAAATAAATTATTTAATCAATATTAGTTAATTGTAAAAATAAATATAAAATGAATAAGTTGCTTTTTAAAACTTTAAGTAAATATAAAAAATGCCGCCCCAAGGTAAGTGCCGCCCGGTGCGGACTGCACCCACCGCCCCCCTCTAGGTACGCCACTACGGTATATTGTTATACTGTTGTTTTTAAAAGTGTTAAAATTGTTTTTAAACTGTTACCTTTTCAGCCTTTATGAGTGGATGAATTTCAGGTCTCTTACAGGTTTATCTATCTATAAATGTGTAAAGACGACAGTCTTCACTCTGAGCGAGAGGTATGAAAGAAAGATAAAAATTAGCCGTATGAAAGTAAACAAAACATAATGGATGCGAGAACTTGTATGTACGAACTAGGCCCTGACCCAAAACACGCAGGAGAACGATAAAAAAAAATTAAAAAAAAACCCTCAACTCCTTGAACTCTAAGAACAAATAACCAAATTTTAAAAACTTTTTCTTTGTGATGAAAGTATAAATATATATATGAATAAAAATCAATAGTCATTGTTCAAACACTACTATTATTCCTGATGTAAAATATTAATTATTACAATTCGTATTGTTCATTATAGTAAAACAAGTTTAAACAACACAATTGTGTAATGAACAATATCTTTTATAATTTCCAGGGGTCGAACACCGGAATGGTACAATAAATGCTACGGCCACATCTGCGCGCTGTACCTCGCAAGAATCAGGGCATCGTTCAAGCACAACACAGAAGGCCCGGAGTCGAACGTATGATCCAAACATTCCGCTTAAGTTGCGTTCCTCACGAACGTAACTTAAGTACTGCACTCTGAGGCAAAATCTCGATACGACTCCAGTTAAAATAAATGTTATATAAAATTAACAGCTTAAACACACTGGAGGCGTGACCAAATCTTTTTCTCTATCTAGTAATATTTAAACTATAAATTATATTTAAAAATAATAACTAAATGCATAATTCGAAATAAATGAATACTTATTAGATATAAAAATTCACTACCTACCTCTGTTATTAAAGGTTTTAATATTATATCCTATTATTCAATCCCTGTTGGGATCTACCAAAAAACCTGACTGCTTTTATTTGTTAGGTTAGTTTGTACGTTATCTGTAGACCCATTCAAGGTGCATTGTGGATATCTTTAAGGTTATACTTCGAACTACATTAACATCACAATGTGTTTTAAATGAAGCGGTGATAGCTCAATATGAAAGATCGTACGCGCTAAGAAGCGCGAATATGATCTCCGCTGAGGCTGAGCTTCCGATATGGAAAACATCGCGAGGAAACCGACATGTTCCAAGAACACCTGCTTCATGGACATGTGTCATTCAACAAGCCGGAGTGGTGGACAAATGGCCTTCATTCTATGGCAAAGAAGGCCCCGAGTCCCAGAATTGGGAACGTCAACTTCTTTATTGACGATGTCGTATTGTCTTAACAAAAAAACAAGTGTAATCTCAATTTGGCGCGAATGTTTTACCACAGATTATAAAGTTATCATAACATATCACTAGTCATATACATGAATGTAATTTTCAATAAAGCACATAATAACCGTACCTGTCCTGCATTCAGGAATATAAATAGTATTATATTTTAAGAATATATTATATATATCTCACATATATTGGATTTTAATGCAACAGTTAAATTAATATAAGTGGGCAAGTAATGATCATAAATTGAATGTGAAGAGTAATAATGATATTAGTAAGTTTCTTTGTAAAAAGTCTGATTTGTAAATATTTAGTTAGATTGTAATGTTTTATCAATTAATATTCAATTTTATTCTAGCTTTATTAACAATTGTACGAAGTGTCTGCGAACATTCAAAATGTTATAAACAAATTAAAATCCTGGCAACTAAAAACATAGATCTTTTTATAAAGATTTTTGGATGTAACGGATTTCAAGGCATTGAAACTTTAGCAAACTATTTTCTAGATCTTTCAACCAGACGCTTCGTACAATATATTTTTTATTAATTTCCTTTATTGGAAAATCAATTTTAAGCCAAATATCACAAATATAAATTTATATTGGGAAAGTGTAAATACATAAAGAAATTGGTATTTTATGGAGAGAGTATAATCTCATATTTGTGTGTTGTTAGTTACCTGAGAAATCACAAATGTAGTAATTTTGGTGCCGTCTTACAAAATAAATATTTATATTTAGTATTCACCAACCATTTGAGGCCTAATAGATTTTGCCTCTAATTTAAATAGAGGACCTTTGAAGTTATTTAACGAACTTCTGGTATATAGATGTATATGTATATTCACTATGAAAAGTATTGGAGTAATAATACAGTTCGTTTTTGAATAACTTATTAAAAATTTATGTTGCTGTTCTGTGTATCGGCATAAAGGCTCGCGAAAAGGGCGATTGCAATACTCAATAATACAATTCAATACATATAATATGATATTAATACATTTAATTAATCTACATAAATTATTAACTTAAAAATATTTTATCGAAAGATGTATACCTTTGTGAAAATTTTAAATATAGGAAAATAACCGTGAATAAAAAGCCATTCCATTTTAAAATTCACTATACAATTAAACTAACTTTTATCGAAAACGTTTTTGACAAAAAGTAAATATTTTACGAAACTACCAACATTCAAATCAATGTAAATTTTGTCGTTTTTATCGATTATAACAATAATTAATGTTCGTTATTTCAATGCACGTTATATCTGTATAAGAAAATGATATTTATGTGTAGATTAAAATTATTCACCGTAAATACTCCATAATGTCTGTTATATTGTGTAATGTAACTTAACTAATGCATTGTGATTTTATTCTCTATGAATTATATGGACCATTATAAGTGATGAATCGTACAGTTTTTTATTTATATAATTCTACAATTATGGTTAAGAGCCTTCACCTTAGTCTTGAGAACAAAACCAGAAAAGTAATTAAAACTGTTAACTCAATTTTAGAAACAATTATTAACTATTTGTGTGTTTCTTGTAACAAACACAATCTTTCTTATTTAAATATTCAATACTTCCTTCTGGAAATAAATACATTTAGTTTCAACATAAGAGAATAATTAATAAACAATTAATAATAACCACTCCGAATTAATTTAATGGCGCATTATATAAGAATAAAGGAATACATTACTAGAAGCCTTTGCCTAGTAGGGGACGTCCAACGGTTGAGATAATAATGATATAGGAATTAAAATAATAAAAAAATGTCACAGAATTAAAAGTAATAAATAAATAAGTAATCTGAAGAGTTTATTACAGTCTTTTATTTATTTATTTATTTCTTACACCTAGTGTAAAGGGCGGGACTTAATGCCATTGGCATTATCTTACAGTCTACCTTAGGTGGTGCAGAGATGTTATGAGGTAGGTAGGTGCATAGAGCAGTTAAAATAAAACGTGTGTGACAATACATATGAAAAGAATATTAGATTATATCATAATACATAGTACATACACAACATTAAATAAGATACATATATATACTTTTAAACTTCGAAATTCAATTAATTGTCTAAAATCTCTATAAATTAATCTTGTTTTACTTTTTTTGTCATTTAAAAAATGCTAACGTAGTTTTTTTAATTATCCTATTAAGTAATGTAAACCTGTTCGTAAAATCATTATAATGATTAACATTCTGGGGTATCAAACTATAGAAGAAAAATGTGTTGTTTTAAATTCAACAAGAAGAGTGATATATATCTTATTTATTTTTTGTACATGAATCTCTTCGAATTTTTAAGACATGCAAAATCCTGCAAAGTAATTATAAAAAAAAAATTTAATGTAATTCAATTATCAAAATAAACACAAATTTGTATACAAATTTATATATATATATATATATACATTATAAAAATATTTAGTAAATGTAAATTAAAAATTATTACAATATTTAGATTTTTCGTAGACGTTACAAAATTCACTTATCCACTCAAATTAATTTGTTACAGTATTATGATAACATTGTTTTCTTTCACACCTTATATCAGAGGTCGGCAACCTTTAAGCTGTATGAGTCAAAACTTAAAATTTACATAATTTCATACTTTTTAATGAGCAGCAAGTTTTTTCTTGCTTTCCAAATAAATAATTTAAAAAAAGCATTGCTATTTATTCGTAAAAAAAAATATATCTACATAATACATAAATAGTGTTTTTTCATAGAATAAAAATGGTGACTTATCCACATTAACCGATTTAGAATGATTTTTAATTCTTCCTTTTTTAATGAAATAATATTTGCGTGCGGATCGAAAAAACATCAGATTCACATCCAAAGAGTCGCATGTCGATTACAAGCTGCAGGTTACCGACTCCTGCCTTATGCAAACGGATGATGCAAGCTTTTACTCTGAAAGTCGTGTTTAAAGCTCAGTTCCAGCGCTTTGTAAAGTAATTAAAAAATTGCATCAGCTTTCTTCTCCCAATACATTTGACCCAGAGGTAAGATTCAATTTACGTAACCTTTTTGTAAATTGTTAATTCTTTTTAGTTAAAGGCAAACTTTTTCAATTGTAATATAGTTGGTTTATTTAATAATTATGTATTGTATTAAAAATTACTTTATAATTTATTTATTTATTATTTTAGATGTTTTGTCATGCGGTACTATTAGTATCAATAACAGTGTTATGGAAATTACGCGGGAAATTTCACTACTTGTGTGAAACGGAACGTCACATAAATGTCATCTTCGGTTGGTCTACTCCGCTGTCTTATAATAAGAGACGTTTTGTTTCGTCAGTCAGTCGGTGATCGAACGCCATTATGGAAGTGTATATATTACGGTTTAATTATTATGTATAGTATTAGAACAAATTGGACTCGCGTATTTTCAATATTAACAATGAAACACAAGTAGAATTATTATAGTGAATGTAAATACTGTGATATATGTCATAAATCTACAACTTCGTTCAATTTACTTTAATTTCAAAATTTTTATTTAATACTGCCGCCGAAAAAACATAATTTCAGTACCCAACTACTAACAATCTGCAATAAATTCATCTTTCATAATGGAAAATCAAGAGGTAAATATCAATAAAACGGAAAATACATCAAGAATACCTGTAATAATTGAGAATAAAGAACAATTGACGAAGAAGGAACCATTCTGGGTCTTCGGATATGGATCTTTGTGCTGGAACCCCGGATTTGATTACCAACAATCTGTGACGGGGTATGTAAAAGGATTCTCTAGACGATTCTGGCAAGGCAACACCACTCATCGTGGAACAGAATCCAAGGTAAGTTTCATTAACGTCAACATTTCTGCGTCAAATAACAAGAATTTTTTTGGCAAACAAGTTTTTTCATATAAATTTATTAGCATATGTTTTTATTAAAAATTATTAATATAATAAAGTCATTAAAATATTTTCGAGACCAATAATTTACATATATTACTCATAATAAAGTGCAATAAATTTTAACTATTCATCTGAAATATTATTAAACATAGTCTTTGTATTCTATACAAGCATCTGTGTAAATTATTTACAGTAGAAGGAAACCTGTTATCAAAACATAATTACATTTGTTTTTATGCAAATGATTAAACAATTACATTTTGCAAATAGGGTCATTGAATATATAAATATAAATTTTTGCTGTTACTGATACATTCAAAAATAAAATATTTTAATTGAATGGTAAAATTATGTATTGTATTGTTATCTTATACTGTACATAATTGTTGTAGAGACCGTCAAACAATACAAATGTTGTTCAAAACCTCTCTCTGTTTTTCTAGCTATTATTCCATATGTAGTTGGCTTTCTTTGTCTTTTTTCTCCACTTTGCTTAGTCATCAACATCATCATCAATTACTTGAAATTGTCACATATTTCTTAACTCTAAATTTCTCCACCTGGGCTTGGATCTGCTTATGAATCTTCAATATGTTGTTCACATCCTCGACCTTTTAGGTTGAAAACATAAATGAAATTGCATTCCTGCTTTTTATTAAGAAAAAATCATCACAATTTTATGTAGTTGCCTATTTCCCCACACAGGCAATGAATTCTTTTTTAGAGAAACTGTTATCACTATAATAACATTTGTAGTTTTGCTCGTTGACATACATACATTAATATCAACTGCTAATACTTTGTTCAAAACTTTAAAGAGAGTTCAAAGTTGTGATAGCCTAGTGGTTTGAACTCCTGCCTTCCACTCCTAAGATACAGGGTTCAAATCCATCCTGCACTAATGGATTATTCAATTTATATACAGTCAGTGCTGTTTTTTAAGCCTGTAATTCATAACTCTTTGTAACTCATTACATGAATAAACTGTTAACATTAAAGCATTGTTAGTTATCTCTAACTTGTAAAATGATAAATATAAATAAAACATGGTAACATAAAGATGAGCAATACTTTACCTTTTATTAAATTTTGATTTAGGTATATTAATACCAAATGTGTACTGGTCTATCAATAAAAAATATATTTTAAAAGTACTAACAGAAATTTGGAAAATATGATTTGATGGCAGATTTCAGATCAGTATTCTATAAGCTGATAGATATTATGTTAAAGCTAGTTGTTACATTATAAAGTAAATAAAAAATTCTAAAATAGCGTAAAACCATATATATGTAAATATCAATCCATATATAACTTACTCAATAACAAAGACTTGAAGGTGTATGGATTCCGTCTTAATAGGATCATCAATATGAAAGTTTGGTGAATGGAGATTTGCTTATGTAAATAATAGACGATTATACATCTAATTGTCACCACCGAAGGAGTAAGTCACAGACATGAGCTTTACAGTAGATTTATCTAAAGGACCTCCTCTTACCAGTAAATTAGACAATAAAACACCAATTCTTATTAATAATGAGTTACCAGATTGGATTAGTTTGAACTTCAATTTTGATTTAAACTTATACAAAAAAGATTTCTTTTTATAATGAATTTTTTTAATGTATTGACAAAATGCTGTGATTGATTGTTGTCTTGAATGAGATAAAGAGACATATTTTCTTGAGAACTATGTCCAAGACAGAGTGAAGAACAAGCAGCGATATTACTCTCTGGTATTTACTAGAGACTGCTTTCGCAACAAACAGTAGTAATGACCTTCATTAACGAATTTGTAAAGATAAACGTCGTTATTGTAATGACAACATGCAAAAAAAACAAATTATGTTTAATATTTATAGTAGGAAGTAGCGAGGAATGTGTTTTGTGTAACAACTCGTGGCCCCACTATGTTTATTCTGGTCACACGGCGTATAAGCGTGTTGTCGAAAATATCTATAGCGTACTAATATTTTAAATTACTACAATACATACTCCCTGTCGAGATCTTTCCCAAGGAGATACAGATTGGAATTGTTCAGAAAGGCTTTCATAAGTTTCTTCCTGGGTAGGCAAAGCGCTAGTGGTGTCTGGTGCTGCAGGTGGTGGCTACGGTAACTGCTTACAATCAAACAGGACGTATGCCTTTTTTTGAGGGGGAAATCTTTAAAAAGATACCTTGTATTCTAGGGGAAAGTCAAGGATATCTAGAGATTGTTACCCACTTAAACCCTCACGGTTGTCGTCTTAACGTTTGGAGAGGTCACTGAATCTCCCTTCGGAACATACCGTACTGTATACCTTTTCGCCACTTTAGAAGTATAAAAAAATACATCCAAAATTTTAAGCTAAAAAATAGAAATACTCCTAACTAAAAAGGTAATAATAATAAATATTCAGTAAATAAACTAGATTTTTTTTTTTTTTACGTATGTATAGGTTAATGCTTGACCACGATCCCACCTGGTGGTAAGTGAAGATGTGGT
>DWLS01003918.1:0-14844 GCA_018246255.1 Pachliopta kotzebuea | reverse complement strand
ACCATCAGGTGACCCGTCTTGCTCGTTTGCCTCTCAGATGTTATAAAAAAAAAAAAAAAAAAAAAAAAAAAAAAAAATAAAAAAAAAAAAAAAAAAAAACACTAAGTATTAATGAAACGTCAAGAGATTCGTTCCTGTAAGTTCAGATGATAAAAAAGTTTTGTTTATTTGTTACACGATTTGAATGTTGAAGATTTATCGTTTACCATCCTATAAAAGTCTAGTCGTCAACTTTGTTTTGTTCATTGCGAACTCGAGACTGTTCATTGTTTTTTTACTTAAAAATTTTGAGAATTTTTGCGAATCAAGATAAAGATTAATCGTTGCTGCAAAAATGATAATTGGATTGTTTAACAAAATTTACACAGTTTACTATATACACCAAAGTCTAGAATACAATGTACTGAAACGCAACTTGCCTCTTAAGTAACTATAAAATAATTAAAATAAGGAATGAAAACGAATGTAATATAACATATGACTGTTGTCCTCTCCTAATATTCACTTGAAAATTAGTAATTTTCTCATTTCTTAGTATACCACAATCAAAACAAATGTATGTCCGAGGTCCTTTATAGTTTCATTTTACTGATTAATTGTAAAATACAATTAATGTTGTAATTAAATTTAGATTAATACAACTCTAGAAAGATTTTATGAATGAAACCAAAAAAAAAAGAATGTATGAAAAAGACAGCAATTAGGGTAATGTGGAGGCGCCTAGAGGAACGTATCACTGCAACTACTTGATGTCCAGACCATTCAGCCAAAACTCAAAAGATGAAGAAGAAAAAGACTATGAATTTGAACATAAAGGAAAAAATCATCATAATTCACCTTATGTTCAAACTCTTTGGACATATCAAAAAAGAATAGTTTAAAATGTTAGATAAAGTTGAAATGTCAGCTATGCAGAGGGCGTCATCACACATTGTTGCATGGTAGTTCAAGAGAGCAACAAGGAGAACCACACCGGAACCATCATCAGAGATGAACGAGTCCCGAAGAGTTTGCAATCATTTCGCGTTAGGGCAAGCCCAGAGGTTATTAGCCACAGCATTGATTAGAGCTGAGGCTGGAAATGGTTGACAGCTGATATTAAGAGCGCTGCTAGATTAAGGTTCGCGGGCATCTTTCATATCAGAGGCCTGTGTGCAGCTACTAAAACCATCGAAAACTACTGCTAGAAGTTGTATATCGGGATTAGGGAATAGCCGAAGAGGTCTCACATCAAAATCAATTGTTATGGTTAACATACAATCACTTTGTGAACCTACATTTACACGTCAAGTAAAGGCTCACGTCCTAAAGTCGGTAGCCGCCGTGTTGTCTGGAAGGAAATTCACTCTGCCTGAATGGACAGAGCTAGGTCGTCTTCATTTTGCCGACCCTCAATTTAAAACTTTTGTTGTGAAATACTTTATGTAATGTTCAGGCTAAGTTGAAGGACTATTCGTCCTTGGTGGGCGATATGTTCAAACTCTTTGGACATATCAAAAAGAATAGTTTAAAATCTATATGATGTTTGTCAAAAATGTTTGACAACTGTCTCGTGTTCCGGAGGCCGGCGCGTCGATGTGGGCGCATCTACTGGTCTCTTTGTGCCCTGCTGAACACCTTAATAACATTTTTTATCACTTTATTACATCTTCAAAAAAACTGATATAATGCAGAAATTTGCTTTTCCTTTATTTATTCATGATATTCATTATAGATAAACAAATATCATTAGTCAATATTGTTGTGGTAGGATGCTATATAGTACATCGTAAAACTTCCTCAAAATTATCTTTGGTTATTTGATGGGTTAACCATTTCTAAGATTATGTTATGTTTACATTATTTAATTTAAAGGCTTAATTTTAATAACATTATTAGGCGGAGCGTTATATAAGGAGTGCAGTGCATTCACTTGAGTGAATGTTGGTGTTAAGCGCGTTCACGCACCGCGATCACGTCTTGTTTGTTTGTAAACAGTACATGTTGAAGGTTATTGGAAGTTTCACTTTACAAACAATTTATACCGTATACATGTGGTAACTTTTCATTGTCGTCGAATAATACGGGTGTTGTTTTTTGTTTTGACAATAAAATACTTTTAAGTGCAAATCCTGTTACATTCAACGTATACATTTTCTGAGGCTTTCATTATCCCTTGTATTAAGCATACCGCCTTTAACAAAGTGGCTCTAGTTTGGATGATACACCCTGTACCACTTTGTCTCGACATCTTATCGAGACGTTGTCTCATAACTCAGTAATTACTATTTTCAAACAGAAAAAGAGTAATATTTACATATTACATATAGAGAGTAACTAAATTGACTAATACAGCTATCTGTAATAAAAAAAAATTATTCTTCGCATTTTAGATTAATATACCTCAAAGTTAGAGTATGACTCTGACATATATTATCCGTTACTTTCGCAGCGAAATAATATCCAAAGAATATAAATATAAACAGTACATTCTCATTATCCTACTATCCGCCAATAAACCCACAAAAACTGATTCAGCCAAATATAATGTTCATCGCATTTATATATTAAAGACATCATTGACTTCTATTTACACATATTATAACAGCCTACTTATCGGTAGTAATTTATATTTTCATCTATTACGTTTGTAAACCTTCAACGTCGCCCACTATCATTATCTAGGCAGGTCAGATCTTCCATATATTACAGAATTATATTATAATATATTACAGTGTTTAAAATAATACGTTATTATTTGAAAATCATAAATTTGAACTATTGTGGTTAAAATAGTCTTCTTCTTTGCCCTATCCCACGTTAAGTGGGGTCGGCTCTCCTTATCTTTTTGCGCCAGGACTTCTTAACTATATTGACTATACTAGTCCACCAGGTCAAGGGGGGCCGCCATGGTTAAAATAGTAAATTTAAAAATAAATAATAACATGAGTTATTAGTTTCAGAAGACAATCGATGCATTAAAGTGTGACCTCATTGTCATTTTGTGAAAACAAACTTTTGTGACTAGGAAAGGTTATTATAATAAACGTAATATTAAGCGTAATTTTTTTTTTACTAAAAATTGAAGTCTGCCGTAGTATCTGAAGAGGAAACTCATCTGCGCAAACAGCTGTGAATCAGGAGAACGGTATTTGAGAATGACCGAGTTACCATACTCGACGATGTTTCTTACCTCGTTCCGCAATCATGGACTGTTTACGTGTTGTGACGCCTTAACCTACTTGCCGTCGCCCTTGAGGGCCAACTGCTTCTTTGCTAACTCCTAGACAACAAAAAGAATTTATTATGGCTTCACAACTCACTATGTTACAACAAAAAGAACTTCACAGGAAGGCAAATGTTACGAGAACATTATAATACAGTAAATTATTATTTATTGAAACACAAGAACCCGTGATAACAATACGAAACCCAAAGTAGTACAATATATCTTCAAGAATTTAATATAAAATATTTAAGCCCAACTAAACAAACACTGGCACAATGCAAAATTATTTTGTGTTTTTTTGTTGATAGGTACATATTATCGAATATATAAAAATTACTTCATGTAAATTGCAAATTATATAATTTTAATTAAACCTAATAATCTAAGCATTGTTCCACAGCTTATACTTTTCTATAAATTTATAGCTTTTGTCATTGACAATATTTGTGAGTAGAGCAATATTATATTTACAATAAAATATCTTTTTTAAAGATTTTAACAAACAAACGACATTGACAAGATTAGACTCAAGGCCGTCTCGTCTAGTTAGTGAAAGTTTGGTTATGTGACAAAATTACTTGTGAAAATCAACTACAGTGCTAATCACTAGCTATTTATTTGCTTTAAATCGCAGTAAATATCTAAATAAAACAATTACGTACCATTATTATATCATACAGTCCTAAAACACTGCATACTCTGGTTACAAACACTACTAGTTTTGAAGATAATAACTATGAACGGCGGATGTTATTATTGTTGGTATTTCATTTACATTAATTTTATTTAAATATTGCACACACTCACATTAATTATTGACATTTTTGTTATAGAATTTGTCCAAAAACGACTGAGTATTATTTTATCAGGCAGTAACAGCAGACATTGAGGATAAAACTGCTGACAGTTACATTTTGATTTAGTCGCCATCTATTGTTTAGTTTGGTACATCTTTGCAATACTTATAACAGGTTCTAATAAATGTTCTATTCATAGGTTGTATTAAAATTCATAGAGAGCACTGAAAGGATATATTTAGATATCCTTTACTATCTGATAGTTAACCTTTTTGATTTATCCTCACAGCAAATAAGTGAGGTGTGGCGTTGAGACTACTGTTGCTGATTAAATATAAAATTATAGATGGTACTTGTTTTGCTTAGATAATTTTAATTTCACACAACTTTGACTTTTATGAACAATATAATGAGATTCTGTATTCTTTTAAGAAATATATTGTATTTAATAATAATGTTGATATATGCATAATCAGAAAAAACTTATTTTTTATTTTTGTTGCCACTGGACATGATCAATTTAAAGTATGGAAGTAAAGAAATAAAAATTATAATAACTGAAGAGCATTTTTTATTATAATTTTTTTGTTAAATTCTTTAAGAAAACGAATATAAATATGCATTTACTTCATAGCTTAGAATCTGTAACCTGTATTAAAAAAATTTGTTTAAGTTGCGATTTTTTTTGTCTGCATTCATCTCACCAGATCCATGGTACTCAACTTATTCAAGAGTGCTAATGCACGAAGATACCAGAACACACAGAACAGCAGATGATGACATTACCAAGTCTGCAAGCACTTGTCTCGTCCAAAACAGTCTTCTAAGTACTGCGCAAGTATACCACAATAATAAAGTCCTGTCAGGACTGAACATTATCTTTATCAAGATTGTGTAAATAGGATTTAATTAAAAGGCCTTAAACATTGTTTATACATTTATTAATCGGAATTTAATACTGTATTACATAGAAGAAATGCACTTCTCAGAAACATTCAGAAGACTTCCCTTTGGGACAGTTTAACGGAGCCTCTGTTCTCTCCACTTTTTTATATTTGAATAAATATAAACTATGTACTTCTTTGTTAATAGAATCAATATTTATGAAGATCTGCATTGCCACATACTTAAAAATCTATGTATATTTTTCACAAACTCTGAATTTTGAAAAAACAATTCTTAATGTTGTGTGAAAGCGTGAATTCAAGAAGATCGATTGTTATAAAACCGGTTGATAAATAAAATTTTGCAAATTAACAACAAATCATAATTAAACTCTTAAATGTTAATACTGTCGCCGCCGCGCTTACTTTGTCAACAACATTTTTCATCACAATAAATGAAAGAAATGAACATATACAGAATGAGAGGTATATCAATTTATATAATTTCGGTGACTGCTTAGAAAGGCGTTTTGACACATATCCAACATAGTGAATAATAAATTTTGGAAAAACAAAGAAACACACAGCACGGAAATGCCATCAATATAAATACAAACACCTTAATTCATTCAGTCAAAGTGGAACATGTATAAAATATTCAAATAGAAATAATTATAATCAGTCTTGTTTAGAGAAAAGTTTCACCGGCGCTGAAACGACGTCTCGATGATATATTTATTATCACAATACAATATGTCAGATATGATGTCATTCCTTCCCTTGGACGTAACTAGTATATAAATCGCCTGCTACGCTACTTAGTGTTATTATCACAGTTGTTTAGTAGAGGTGGGTGCAGTACTTTGTACATAACGCGCAGGAGAGCTTCCTGCCTGCCTGCCATTCCGCGACAATACTTCTTGACACACTCGCCGATCTAATTACGTACGTACGTACACGTATGCGCACCTCCACCTGCCCGTCCGCCGCCTACACCACGCCACGCCACGGGTCCAACGGCCAAGGCAATCGGGGCTATCGGGTCAGAGTGAGGTATCCATCTTTTAGATGAAGTTATGCCACATACAAATTCTTCCGCTTAAAATGTACATAAATAACGAAGCAAATCTCGTATAGCGTTGCTTTTATAGTGCGAGATTAACAAACGCGTTGGTCACCCCCTATATCCGCTGAGACCCGCTGTTACAACAACACACCTGAGATGTAGACCACCGCGGGGTTCTCAAGATAATAACGTTTACGTCCCTTTGAACTGGTATAATTTAGTCACCTTGCGGCAAACTGAAAACTAAATTGAATAACAATAAAATATTAAATCTTACATCTATCATATTACATTATATCTGTGAACGACTTGCAGGCTTTGTTGTCACAAACATTCGTGAAATTCGTTCAAATAGTCAAAAAATATATTTTTGTCTAGTAAAACACGTTCCGTGCGCGAGAAGTGTTCCTATGTATCATAACAATTGACCAACGCAACGACAGGTTATAGTAATGAAATATCACAGATTTTTACTCTTTGGACAGTAATGGGCTTCTAAAAAAAAAAAACAAAACCATTGCCTATTTTGTACCACTTGACTATCTCTCTGTTACAGCCCTTAGAACCCCTTTACGTACAAAGAAACTCCAGTTATTAACTAGACGAATATGTGAAATTATGTTATATAAAAATAATCGAAAAACAAATATGAAGAAAACACTTATTTTGCTAAGAAATGAAAATAACCAATGTTTGATTATTCATAACGCTCAAATTACTAATCTCCCTAAGTTAAATGCAATGTATTTACATTCCTTCTACATTTTTGAGAATGACAGAATCAATTTCTAAAGCATCCAAAGGACCAGTAGTTTATCTCAAGTCGTAGCGACGTAAGACTAAATATCTCTCTAGACATAATACTCAAGTTTAAGATCTAATCGTAATAAAAATAACTTTGAAATCAGTGACTTGAAATGTCATTGACATCCTTTTTCACATAAGAAAAATATTCACAATTTTATCTGGCAATACAGATTTGTTGTTTATGAAATATATCAAAAGCATTTAAAATTTTCTAACACTAAGTTGTCCCATAAGTTTCACTGGTAAAGATTATTAACAGTAAAATAATTTATATAAAATATATCTGCCATTTGAAAGCCCTCCCCTTCAAATTTTTTAATGTCATCTTCTATATGTTTCGTGCATTTCGTACATCATACAGACATTTAAAAACGAAAGGCACCCGGGATTATAGATAAGGGTACCGACACCAAACTACTCTAACAAATATAATGATTACAATCTAAGGTGGAGATGTCAATGTGTTATTTCATTAAATCCACCATACATTATGTAGCGAGCCTGTTCACTGTTCACCACATTGATTAGAGTTTTATGAAATAAAAAGAGGATATCTCCATGTATATTGAATAATGAGCCTTAAATTTTTTCAAAAGTCAATTAAATAAATGTTTAATTTTAAAAGAAATAACATTGTATTAATTATCTTTGCACTACTTAAGAAAAAAGTAAAAGATACAATGTGGTCAACAGTTAAGCAGTACTATATTAAATCTAACACACTTAGTTATACATATATTATTATAGTTAAATGGATCTGAAAGAGAATTGAAAAAAGTAATGTGTAGATCTCTCAAAATTCAGCACAGAAGAATAAATTTAGCTTGTTACATATGTATATAAAATTGTCCTAAACTCTCGCTTTAAGATATAATATTTGAAAATACAATCAGATCTACAGCACAATAAAATCAAATTAATAAAAAATAATCAACATTAGTTAAATAAAGACATATTTCTTTCTATCTAACACTCAAGTGTAGTAATAATTTAGACATTGAATAGTTTAAACATTGAATAACTTCTCTAAGTACATTATTATCCAAATTCTAATTTTTCAAAACATCAAGAGAGCACAGTAATATTTTGAAGTACAGGAAAAAAATATATCTTTAAAAAACACCAAAGACTCTAGATTGTCACTGCCTCAGGCCGGTGAACAATGCAAGAGTACACATCATTAGTTTAATGTAATAAGTTACTGTTGGATAGGGGCAGCATAAACCAAAGGTCCAGGAGGCAAATGGGGGTAAGCAACTCCAGCTCCAACTGCAGCTTGATAACCGCAAGGACCAGCACCGCCGACGCCACTGCCATAGAATTTTCCGCCTAAATTGCAAATAAAATCATTCAATATATTATTCATAAACTCGTAAAAATAGTTTTTTTCTAAGGGTAAGTAAGTTAATTTAGTTTAATTTCAAGAATGCTAACAAATTATTCAGACTGACCAAGCATGTCTTGGTGATGTGGATGCATTTGTGGGTAATGGGCCGGGGTAGCGAAATGCGGAGGTGGTGATCCATATGATGATCCCGATCCACCAGACTTATTGCCGCCATTGGAATTATTGTTGCGGTACTGTTGTCCATTATTGCGAGAATCTATAAGAAGTATATATTAAATATAAATAATTAAGACATGATATAAAATAAAAATAAATAATTAAGACATGATACTTGTAAAGTTTATTTGAATTGCTTGACATTATACATACTTGTAAAGTGTCTCTGGCCATATCCATTTTGGTTGTTATAATTAGCCTGGTATCCATTGTTGTAACCACCTTGGTAATTTCCCATGGATTCAAATACATTAGGGCTTGGAAAAGGCACCTGTTTTTGATAGTTATTCTGTCTATAGCCTTGGTTGTTTTGGTTTTGGTTTGAGAACCGAGGAGCTTGTTGAGCTGCATTGCGATTTTGATAATTGTTTTGGTTCTCCTCAATCGAAATATTTGCCATTTTGTTGTTCCACTGAT
This sequence comes from Pachliopta kotzebuea, assembly GCA_018246255.1. Classification (NCBI taxonomy): domain Eukaryota; kingdom Metazoa; phylum Arthropoda; class Insecta; order Lepidoptera; family Papilionidae; genus Pachliopta; species Pachliopta kotzebuea. The sequence goes on along the minus strand of DWLS01003918.1, from coordinate 6,101 downwards.
TACTTTGTTGACGGGGTGAGCTGGAACCACTATTATTATCTTTTCTTTGCTGCCAACGGTTGCGTCCTATACAAGCAATATTTATTAATATAGAATAACAATAACAGAAAAAATAATGGTTTATTCAAGTTGTTTACCAGAATTGCTATTGTTGTTTCTAGCCATGTCATTGAGTTTAGCAGGAGGGTTCTGTCCAGTTTCACGCAATACTGCAACAAGACCACGAGCTTGACGGGCATCGCCACTAGTGAAGAAAGTATAGGCTGTACCAGATTGTTGACAGCGGCCAGTTCGTCCTGTTTAATAAAATTATTAAAATACATTCTTAGTAATAATTATATTGCTAATGTTAACAAACAAGGTCATTACCAATTCTGTGAATGTAATCTTCAGATGAATTAGGATAGTCAAAGTTAACAACAAATTTAACATCCTCGACGTCTAGACCACGCGCAGCTACATCTGTAGCAATCAAGATGGTTGTGGCGCCGTTCCGGAACTCCGTCAAGACAGCATCACGTTCAGGCTGAGACTTATCACCATGAATTGCCAGTGCTTTGTGCCCATTGCGACGAACAGCGCGCGCGATATCATCAACCTTAAAATTAAAAAAGGACATTTAAATGACATAAAGTAACTACCAAGAAGTTACCAAGACAAAATGTAACTACAAATGAACCAAAAAAACTAGGTTTTAAATAGCTTACCTTTTTCTTTGTTTCAACAAATACAATGACTTTGTTGTCTTTTTCAGAAGAAATTTCCTTTAACAAATTTGTGAGCTTCATTTCCTTTTCATGTTCTTCACACACTTCAACAATTTGTTTGATGTTGTTGTTAGCAGACAGATTCAATGATCCAATGTTCACTTTGATGTAATCATTTAAGAAATCTTCAGCCAAAGCTTGAATCTCCTTGGGCCAGGTTGCAGACCACATTAAAACTTGACGATCAGGTCGAATTTGTTCAATAATTTTGCGAATCTGTGGTTCAAAACCCATATCTAACATTCTGTCAGCCTCATCAAGTACTAGGTATGTGCATCGTCGTAAATTTGTGGCACCACGTTCAAGGAAATCAATCAACCGTCCTGGAGTTGCAATAACAATTTCTACTCCCCTTTCCAAGTCCCTAGCTTGTGGTCCTTTAGGCGAACCACCAAAGATGCAAGTATTCCTAATGCAACCATTAGCACTATAACTTTGAGCAACAGATTGTATTTGTTGAGCCAGTTCTCGTGTGGGAGCCAGTATCAAAGCAATAGGGCCATCACCACGTTGAATTCGTTGTTGATGCATTATATGGACTGCAGCAGGGAGCATGTAAGCTAATGTTTTACCAGATCCAGTAGAAGCAATTCCAACCATATCACGTCCAGATAAAGCAATTGGCCATCCTTGAGCTTGAATGCCAGTTGGCTCTTCCCAACCTTGCTCTTTGATTGTATTCATAATGTGATCAGGGAAATTACCTTCATCAAATATTTGGTTAGGACGTGGAACATTATTACCACTGACAGTAATTTCTTTGGTAGCGCGAAACATTTGGATGTCATCTTCACTGCGTGCTTCAACATTGGCATGGGGTTTGTAGAAATCTTTCATGATAGGTCCAAGTTTTGATAAGTCCCACATAGGTTTAACTAAACTATCTCCTGGATGTTTAGCCTTCATGCTTTGGAGTTTACGTCCTTTAAACTCTAGGGATTGCTGCTGATTTTGGCCCATTGTTGGGCTATATGATTTTCTGACACCAAAATTTTGTTGATTAGGATTTCCTTGATGCACATTATAGGTTTTAGGACCATAATTATTTTTCTGAAAGTTTTGTTGTTTGGGCCCACCAAAATCATTTTGTCCACCGTAGAACTGGTTGCCACCAGTACCTTTCTCTCCTTCATATTCATTCTTATTTTGTTGTTGATTGTGAATATTGTTTCTTGGCCTAAATTCCTTTGGTCCACCAAAGTCATTTTGATTTTCAGTTTTGTGGTTGTTAAAGTCATTTCTCATTCCATTAAAATCAGATCTAGGTCTGAAATTTTTATTTGCCATACTTCTCGGATTAAAAGTTTTAGGTCCTCCAAAGTCAGGAAGGCCATTGAAAAAAGGCATTTTACCGAATTGTTCATTCCGATCAAGTCGCGGTCTGAAACTTGAATAAATTATAATGACTAATTTTTTAAACAAACTATTCCTTAGACAACATTAATAATTAACATTGCACAATGTTAATAATTTAAGTTGCCTAAGAAATTATTTGTTTTATAGCTTGCTCTTTATCGTAAGTATCTATTTCTAAAGAACTAAGAGATTTTATTCTAAGTAGAAACAAGTTAGTAAAACAAAATTCAATTACTTATTTGTCTTACTAATTTAACCTGGCAATACATTTTTTTTGTAGGCTTATTATATTATATGTACATAAATGGGAAGAGCATGAGTTTCTCAAAAAACGAGTTATTTTTGATATTATGTACTATTGAATAATGAAATATGTAATTCTTTGGCATAAATTATATTGAAGGTCTACTTTTTTAAAATGAGCTTAGACAACATTATACTTCTGAATGTATTATATCTATACTATAAAACTTGTGTTGATAAACGTTTTCTAATATTAATGTATTAACTTCTAAACCTATACCACATAAGTGCTTAATTCGAGTGAATGTTAAAATATCTTAAAAGCTCGGAAGATATAATTTCTACATTTTAAAACAGCCAAAACATGAATTTTCATAATTTAATCGATTTATTCAATGGAGACCGGATTAGTTAGCACTACATCAAATGGAGACCTCTTCTCCTTGCAAACGAAGATATTTTACTTTCAGAGTTAAAAGTCCATTTTTATACATGAAGAGGCACGACAAAAAGAATCCACCGAATGGATTAAAATAGTATTATGAAAGTTAAAATTAATTCGTTTTGTTGTAATATTTCTAATCGATATTGCAAACGGGTATTGATTTTATTTTCTGAACATGCGCACTAGAAGCAATGGTCCTTATTGGAAACGATATTATTGTAAAATCCGTTTGCCGATTGCTTACGAGATATCTCTAAAAACATCAAGCTCGTTTAATATGAAAGCAGCCATTAGGTATAATCTGAACAAAATTCATTTCACAAAATGGCCGCTTCCTAAGACCGATCAATAACTACAGTAGTGTAATACAGCCATATTGAAGAATTACATATATCATATATTTTAAAAGAATTCTGTTCATTGCTTACATGTGGGGTTGATTGTGGAACCCGTTGAACTGCATTTTGGCGTTTTATGTAGAGAATGTAGGCGCCCACCTACGTGGTCGTGAACGGTTGGATAAGTATCTGGAACATAAAAACCAATTAATGTTTATTTTTATACTCCGTTAATTAACAAAGGCTTTAATTAAAGATAAAATAGACTTACCTCTCAATTAAGAGAGAATTTGAAAGAAATTAATTAACTTTTCATATATTCCTTTCGACTGACCCGGCGAACGAACAACTCGATAATGGTACGAATTCTGTAATGGCCACCGGAAACGGATTTGGGTTGCACACACTAAAAAAACTAACAGGTTTTAAAAATAGGAGGTGGTTCAGTAATTAATTTGATAAAAATATAATTACTAAAAGGAAAAAGATCATTATGCAGTATCGCAAAAATTAATCTAGAGATCATTGTACAAGAAATGTAACATTGTTCTTTTTATAATGTTAGCTTCGAATTATGCTCTTTAACTCCCTTTTACACTGGGTTTAATATTTTTGTTTTAACGACCAAACAATTTTCAACAATGGAAGCTAAAATGAAAAAATCGTAGCTGGAGGAAAAGCAAGCACTTCCACTTTTTTAATTAAATTGTTAATTGTTTTTCTTATAATTATTGATCTGAAATTACTAACACTTTTTTTTTTGTTGCAATTGTAGCATAATTTTAAAAGATAGTAAGCTCAATTTAAAAATATTGTACTTTCTCATGATGAGACCAACTTTTTATAATTCCTTATTGACAAATTCAATTTAAATATTTTTACTGGCGGTGAAAAATTTCTTTAACGAGGTATCATTTAATTAAAATATTGATAGTAATAAACAAAGCGCTTATTTGTAGCTACGGCGTACAATTATTACATTCTTTAATTGTAAAATTCCGTAGAAGTTAATTCTTTTCATTTTTAATTTTGTAATATGCAAAGTTTCTTAATGATGACATCTTGTAATTCTTGTTACTACATATTATAAATAAAAAACAGAAATTATCAAATTTATAGTAATAACTGATAGTTCTACTTTAACAATACAAGCAAATTTTATTTTATTCAGAATAAAATTAGTTGTTTTTATTTAAATTTTCGTAAGTATATTACGAGATTTTCTATTGAATAATATTTGAACACTTTCAAATAATCAATTTATTATTAGTAACATTTATTTTAGATTAATTTCATTTTGATGTTTTAAAACGTGCATAATGTTATGTCTTTTCATCTGTTATCTGTAATAAATAATCCAAGCCCATATAAAGTCAATAGTCATGAAATAACATAGAATCACATATACAGAGATATAATATATGGAGAACATAATCAAAGCATTGCATATATAGTGTACATTGTTGGGAAGTTATGTATGAAGTTGTAAGTTGTCTTAATTAATTTACGTAATAGAATATTAAATAGATTCTTGTAATTTAAAGTGCGTCACAGTACAAACATTACATAAAATATCAAAAATTATCAAATACACAAAGTGTAATAATAAATTCTTTTTTCTACTTTAAGAGTTATAACATTATTAAGATAATAATATTAAATGACCGGTGTTATAGCTATTTTGCTTGAAAAAAGCGACTTATGTTTTGTATCTTTTTCTCATTAAAATACTCATAAATTCTTTTATATGTAGGTTGTTCCGTATCATATAATTCCTACGAGGAATATAATATTTACGTAGAATAACCACTATATGAGCATTACATTTTTTCAGTAAGTTTTAAACACATGAGCATTACAACATATTAATATCAGCTGCTGAATGCAGAAATATTATATAGTGATATAAATATATATAAAAACAAAATGCAGTTAGAAGTTGCAGAAGCTGCATCAGACAGGTTATATCCTGCTTTATTTCAATGTTTTACAATTATATTAAGTGGGTAAGTTGATAAAAATAACTCAACATTTTTATGTTATAAAGTACATAAGTAAATTAAGTGAACTGATTGTATACATTTTTTTGTAATAAGTTTTTATTTAATTAATAATCCTTTTAATTAATAAACAAGGGAAATTTTCTTGACTTCCTATCATACGCTATGTCTGTATATTACTTTTTGGCAAATGATACTGTAGTGAATTAGTTTTAGTTAATGAATTTGATTGATTATAATTATATTTCATACAAATGTATGAAAGATACAAAAATATAATATACTATATATATATATATTATTATTTTTATATTTTTATAGTATATTATATTTTTGTATCTTTCTGTTACTTTTAGCAACACTACATATTCTTACAGAATATTATTAAAAAGAAACATTTTTTATGTTAGAGTTTTCAATTCAAAATTAATTTTTCAGATATATTGCTGGGAGACTTAATGTAGTTTCAAAATCAGAATCTAAAGGAATTGCTACATTTGTTGGTACTTTTGCATTGCCATCTCTCATTTTCCTTTCTTTAGCTCAACTAGACTTCAGTATTGTAAACTGGACTTTTTTATTTTCAATGTTATTAGCTAAGGGAATAGTATTTTTTTCAGTTGTTATTATAACAGTTTTAGTTTCAAAGCCTATGAATTTGGGGCAAGCAGGAATGTTTGCTATATTTTGCACACAGAGTAATGACTTTGCTTTGGGTTATCCTATAAGTAAGTTCTATTTTGTATTGTATTAGATGTGTTCAAAATTAAAAATATATATTTTATTTAACTCAATGTGATATATATATCAAATTGAGTTAAGTAAAATAAATATTTATTACTCTAACTTTTTTGTAAAGTGGCAACTAAACTTGGAATTTTTTTTTTTTTTTACGTATGTATAGGTTAATGCTTGACCACGATCCCACCTGGTGGTAAGTGAAGATGTGGTC
>DWLS01003917.1:0-14851 GCA_018246255.1 Pachliopta kotzebuea | reverse complement strand
CCCCCCCCCCCCCCCCTTTTTTTTTTCCACCCCCACCCCGCATACGCCCTCTTTGTCGGGGGCGTGGGGGGGGTTATTTGTTTAATCGTAACCCCCCACCCCGGCCCCCCCCCCCCCCCCGGTTTTTTTACATTGTATTAATGGAAATTCGTGTACGGATAGGAAAAGTTTTTTTTTTAAAACGACCTTAATAATTTACAGAAATAAGGTAATATTGTTGCAAAAACACAATGACTACTATATATTAAAACGAGGCGCAGTGTAGTACGTGTACAGTGAGTGACGAATTTAAATGACTAATTTAAATACTAACATTATTTCACTTAAAGTACACCACACTCAGCGATAAGCTTAAGCTCATCCTTCCGCTCAGGGCAACGCGTGTTATAAGCTATATTAATTGTTATTGCTGTATCAGCTGTTATTTCGATGTAGAGCATCTAATTGTAGAGCGCGCGCGTGTTTTTATTTATTTCTTCACATATCCACTTGCATGTTGAAAAGAGACAGGAGCGGTATTAAGTGTTGATTAAAAAAAAAGAAATGCACGCACACACACACCTGCACCTAGCCGTGTCTACCGGCGGGACGGGGGAGGAGGGGCACACACACCCAAAAGAGTGAGACAGACGAGTTCAACACACGTTCGCGCGTACAATGGGACACATCCCGCGCGTGTACCAGGCCAGCAGCGTCACGTAAGAGTGCCGCAATGCAGGCCGCCTACGTGCCGTGCAGTGCCGCGCTGCGCCGTGCAGTATCGTGCCGCGACGTGCCCGCTGGAATAAACCGTCGCTCCGGTGCAGCATCCATATTCATAATTTAATTTCATAAAGACCGCTGTGCACGCGGCGGCAGGCGTGGTGCGTTACCGGTGCCGCACTTAATCTGCTCGCTGTCCGCCGCTATTAGAACTGTTCAATTATGTTAAACTGCTCCCACTCCGCCCTCCAGATATTAACAAAGAGAGAGTTACATTAAAAAATATAGGCAATGTTTTTAAAATGATTTTCTTATTTTACATTAAATTACTAACTAGATGCTTTGGAGTAGACTAGAAAGAAGATCGACGAACTCTTCAAGCGAAGTAATTACGAATACTTTATAGTTTTTGGCGGCTACGCGGAAGTATTTTAATGGTCTCGTTGTTTTTCATAAAACTACTGGATGTTCAGCTCAGTGCCGCCTCCGACGTATTCAAGCTAAGCGAGGAGCACATCTAACTCTTTCAGCGGGCGGGAACGAGCAACATTTCACATAAATCATATGCACATTATACATTCTGGGCGCGCACAGTTCCAGTTTTCTGAGAATGAATGAGTGAGTACCCGCCCTTGTTAAACATAAATACGTACTTTTAAAAACTTGACGAATAATTAAGCAAACTACGTATTCAGAAAAACTTTTGTTAATTAATATCGCCTGATTGTTTTCATTGATGAACCAAACCTATGGTTGCATTATCAGCAACCGAGCCATAGTGCGCACCAGTATACTTACTGTGAAGAGAACAATTCATTTTTTAGTGCTGAATATAGCCGCCTGAGGTCGCCCAGTGATTTCGTCACGGTGTGTAGGGGCGCGGGGCAGACAAGCGGCTGCTGCGACCGACAGTTTGATTGCCCCGGCCGGACCGACATCAGCAGCGCGCGGACCCCGACACTCACAATTTGGCGATTTAATATGTTTACACAATAAAAAAATAGTCATACTAAAGCAAACATATTTTCATACGAAAACGCATATACCGCGTATACATTACATTATGAGAAATCAATTAAAATCAGAAAATAGTGAGAAAATATCAAAATTATATTATCATTTTAATTTAGAACATAAACTGTGTCTACTAAATATTTTAAGGGGCAGTGGGCCCTGGGGTCATCAGTTTCAAAGGGTTTCAGCTGAATTCCTAGCGATGTCACGTTTAAAAAAACCATTGGTTGCATGCGTGTTATCATAATACTCGTCCCACTGCCCGAGTCGGCACAACGACAAAGTAAACCGACTGGTACTGCGGAACCACATGGAATTTTAAAGATATCATTGAAACGGCTCGTTGGTTTTAAAAGCAAATCTTAACACCGTGGAATGGAACACATTTCACAACGACCATGGATGAAGGTGCCTGAAGATGCAACGTGCATGGAGACCCACCTTCCCGGCAATTTATGCGCACCAGGCCGACGGGGAGGCTACGTGCGCGATGTGCGAGCGTGCGGGCTCTCAGTTATTAAATGATACTTTATACGACGCCTGCGAGACACAGGACCTCTAATTTTGTATTGAACTACATTTAAAAAAGGCGAGTACTATATAAATAATTTAATTTGCAGTGTTAGCTTGAGCCATCGGGTGGAAGGGTTTTTATAAACTGGGACAGTAGTCCCAAGCTATGATGTTAAGTTAATAAAAACTGAGAGAGAACTGATTTTATTTAGTAACACAAGCTTCTTATATACAATGGGTCCTTATGGCTAGTTTATAAGCTATTTGTGAATAATGGATCTGTTATCCGAGTATAACGGATCCCTGTTCCACTTTATCAGTAATTGTTTCCTTTGTTCATTGTCGGCCTTTCTCTTATGACAATATAAATAGTGTTGAAATAATTTGTTTATTTACATTTTTGCGGACAAACATCTGATCCTTTTTGCTTTGTTTAATACTACGGCCCCCGCCCGTACATGAAGAAGTTTGAGCAGAATTGCGTCATCACATGAATATTGATAACGGCGAGCTCACCGATAGAACGAACGCGTGGAAAAAATTAAAAGAACTGAAAGTAATTGATACAGACTTAAATTTGTAATCATACTTATGTTTGTACAGTAGTAGTGCAACATTGTTTAAGACGAGTATATCCGCGTTCGGTGCAAAGACATACACAAACACGTATTTATACAAGATGTGCTCTGAAAAGTGCTGACAGGTAATTTTGTTCGTAGTACTGGTTCGTCGGAATGCGGGCGGTTCAATAATTATGTGACATCCCTCTCCGGGACCAAGCACACTCTTTGGTCAGGCGTGGACAAATTTTTTTTACGATATTGTTTCCTCCGTAAATTTCATTCAACGCCTGCAAAACTTTCATCGATATACACTATGAATACCCATTGAACTTTAATAAAATGCACTCATAAAACTGCACGCCCTGCACGGCAGGTATGAAAATAGTCCTCAAGTTTAGGACTTACGCCACCGATGTTTTTAGGTTTTAATGTAACAACAATTATATTATAACATGCTTTTACTTATAATTAAGCATACTTTATTTCCAAAACGCATCTGTCGCAATAACAGATGTGTTAAATCGCGTAATCAGTTTTGCTTATGTAACCTAAGTTACATAAAATACTTTCGTAGCAACCAACTTATTTACTCCGACAATTTCTTAGTTAAGTATTGCCTAAGTTATTCAATGATATTCAGTTTCCAAAGAGTTGTACGCAATGGACCCAAAGGATATAGACAAGTCTTTGCAAAGTTTTAATAAGAAATACTACAAGGAATCGAAAGCTCAAGTTTAATCTATGAAAATAACTTTTTATTACATTAACCAAAACTAAGTCTGTATGTAAATACATTCAGGTTGATTTGAAGGTAAACTAATGTCATGGATTATCATAATAAAAAAAATGTAGCAGAAACTTTTTAAACAACATAGCCTTGTCTTGTGACTAATATTTGTCCACTGAGATATCTTGTATTTTCGACGGCTATATTTATTTATGAAAGCATAGATTTAATTTTTTGTAAAGCTTAAAATACCTTTTATTACTTTTTAATAGTGAACGCGACACAAACACTTCGTACAAAGGACCTTTACAAATAAAATGTAAGTTTATCCCTGCTTGTAGTACATACGTAGCAGTAGACGTCTTCTGTGCTTTTAAGGTGACGTCGTTGAAGTAGGTCGGGTATTTAACATCTAGATATACTAATTATTTCTAACTAATAATTGTATAAAATAATAGGAAATTTCTGTAATTATTGCTTAAGAAAATTTTTACATTGATCCACGATCATAACCTTTACTAAATCATCTACTTAGAATGTATTAAAGAATGGAATTAAGATAATTGTATATTCTGCTGCATAGTTATAGGTATATAGAGAAACAGTGAATTTCGCGCAGACGTTGTAGTAATTTATCAGGTACATCGCGATCCGAATGTTTTCCGGTAATGAATGCAGGGCAAAGTCCTGGATATCGATCCCGGCCGCAGGCAGGGTCAAGCAATTGTCAGCCGTCATCCGTCAAAGCATCCTGTTCGAACAGCAGACCCAAGATGAATCGCTTTTGGCTCCAAACACCAAAACCCTTTTGTTCCAATTAGCAGCCATCGGTTAAAGATTAACATGCAAAATTTGTTTTACACCCGGTTTTTTTTATTTACCGTCAGTCGTAAAAAGAATTACCGCTTGTAACTAATACAGACAGACAACATAATTGTTATAAATTCTCAATGTCATTTATTCAAGTCTTCTAACGTCTAGGGCATTTGGATAAATTTATCTTTGTCTGTTTAGTTTCTAGACTGAATTTCTCAAACATATTGTGAACATCATTTTTTTTTAAAAGACTGAAACCTTTCACTAATACTTAAAGGGTTCATCATCTGCTGAATTCTTACAGCACGATACCGTAGTTTGGGTGATATATTACAAGAAACCTATATCCAGCAGTGGACACCCTTCGGTTGAGATGATGATGATTATCATTAACCAGTAGACGTCCATTGCTGGACATAGGTCTTCCCCACTGATCCCTAAAGCGAACGGTGCCGTCGGGAACAAAATGCACCCAACTGTTTAAACGATTATTAAAAATTATTGGTATATACGGAGCCGCAAATGACATTACAATTTTGTCACCAGAATTCTATCGCACGCTTAACAAAATAGTTACTGTGTAATCAAGTTATCTGATTTAATCAAGAAGGTTGTTCAATAATTATAAACTTAATCTCCAAAATCTTCCTGAATGAAGAACATAACCGGCTTTAGTCGGTACTGAAATAAGGTAGTATGCGAAAATTTCCTTTTCAATAGAGTCTTAATTAAGATTAACTCCATCAAACTCTTTAAAACTGGTACCAGCCATAGAGTATCAAAAAATGCTGCAGAAGTTAAAGCAGTGCCCGGCGAATGCATGTGGAATACCAGCGTACGCACCGAGATGTCTCTGCGAGCGTACTGTGCTATGTACTTCAACAAAAGGATTAAATAATGTAATATCTTAATATACATAAAGAACAGTATTTATAAATTTTCTATTTAAGAAAGGTACCACGGGGGCTGTGCAATCAATACCCCACGTTAATACATCAGGAGTAGGTCCCTGGGGAATCGATCCCGGGTCCGCGTCCGTGGGTCAAAAGGCAATCTGCTATTGGGTCGTGTAATTGAACGCCGGTCCAAAGACGTCCAGCAACTCTACCGGAAACAAATGGTACCTTTTAAAAGACAAATTGTTTATTCAAAAAGTTCAATTTGTTTACCTTCCCATTGTTTTTTTGTTTATACATTGATCCCCAGAAATCAATATACCAAAATTTTGGCTTTATATTAAAGCCATAGGGTTTATATACAGAAACTAATTATTTCATGTGCAATTTTATTTTATACGTATTTTGTTGTAAATATAAAAAAATCGTTCATGTTATTTAATATCCAATGGTATTAATTATTTGAAAAATTGTAAACAGTTTGTCGACGGATTAGAAATGAGAAACAAAAACAAAGTTACCCGGAACAGCCGCCGGTGCAACCGATGTAACCACTTTGAAATCATTATAAAAGTAACGCTATATGTATCTCTTATTAGCTACCTTTAATTATAACGTCCATAATTATTTTCAGGATGAGGACAACACAAAAATCTGAAAGAAATACGGATCACATCATTACGTAGTAAACAGTGTCCAATGAGTCGGGAGCTGGAGGGATGCGGAATACACAAGGGAAAGGGATACAGGTACTTATTACAGAAACTTTTTGTTTCATTCTAGGATATAACCAAAGCACGAATTAAAAATCTACCGATTTATTTCAGGATAAACATTAATTCTGCAAACAAAAACTTAGTAATATATTATAAAATAATCTTTCAACAATAAGTACTAAGTGAGAAATTTCTGTAATTCCCTTAAAATATAAATTGGAAGGGGTTAAGTTACAAACAATATAACGAAGGTGGATGGGAATAATAACAAAAACTGTATTATACGGTAAATCTACTGCGCGTGCGCATTACAGGGGTGTGCCGCTACCTGCGATGTAGCTGCAGCAATGCTTGCTCTCGCTGGAGCTCCGCTGGTACGTTTATATCATCGAATGCTGACGAGAGGACAATTTTGTCGCACTTTGACCACGAGCCACTTACCTGAAAACAATAACAAAAAACACAAATAAATAAACAATTCATTTACTTACAAAAGATAATTTCATCAGTCTAAAAGAAAAAGTCACCGATATCAAACATTTACCGACACTTGTTCAAATTTTATTACCATTTCTCACCCGCCTCGAATATACTGGAGTGCTATACGGTTAATCCATTTACTATTTCTTACTGCTCAACGGTACACAGTCCGCATATCACACAGCTTGCTATACTGCCTTTGTGACAGGTGACGAAGGTCCGACTCCAGTTGAGAGGCGTCACGCTAATAAACGCTTTATGCACGCAGCGTGTGGATGTGAGAATTATTATATGATGTCCGTCCAGTAATTTGATTATTTGTGTATTGTATATTTAATGATGAGTTGCGAATGGGAGTGTAAGTACTACCGCATTGACAGCTGAAATAATCACACAACTATATACACAAAGGTTTTTAATTCGATACGGTAATTTAAAGTGGTTTAATACAATTATATACGCTCAGTGTCCTTGTTAATGTAGGACTTACTACGTTTGCTGCAGTAGGAACGCAACGATGAGCCCGCGCGCGTTTCAACATGATCAGGGTTAAATAGATTAACTATAATGTATTCTAATTTCTACACAATCATATCTGATGCGGCATCTACATTAACTAAGGTTGTAAATGCCACAGAGTGTAGCCACGGAACATATATGGACATTTCTTTTTATGTTAATTGTATTAAAAAGCAAATGAGCCCTTTTTGGTAAAAAAAAGGGAGTCAATAAGGTTCTGGTAATTGCTTACCATCAGACAGGCTGGATGCTTCCTCGCTATCTTAGTAGTAAAAAGAAAACAAGAAGATAAAGAAATCGAGGCGTTCGCATGACGTATCTTTCACCACAATTCAAATTGTATGTTTAACTCTAAAACAAGTTGTGAGAAGTTTTTTTCAGAGCTGTATCTAATGCAATCTCAGTGTTATAAAACAAATGTCGGAGCTGGCACCGAGCAAAGCGCTTTCAGTACACCGCTTCAGCACCTATCCCTCAGCGGCAGCGAGGTGACGGGTTGCTGTTCATCAGCTCTGTTCATTTATTGATAAAATGTGAGCACGTGAATCCGTCTGTTTTAAATGAATCAGCGCTATTGAGGCCGAACTGGCTCAGACAGCGCTATGTAATTGCGCGCGCGCCTTTACTACAGCTAATTTCATGCATATTCGTTTAAATAATGAAAAACATGGTTTATTTTGTCTTTAGTTTTTTTTATAATTATTTTAAATACTTATGACGTAAGATTACAATTGAGTGCGGAAATAGTTTTACTATAAATTCTGACTTCGAGACAATAAGATTAAAATCATTTGTGTCGAAAATGGGTCACCTGGAACGATTTTTCTGAAGTAATACGGTTTTCTGCCTTCCCCTCCCCCCCTCTCCCCTCGCCTTCCGGCTACAGTGTTACTTGTTTTTGGACTATTGAATGTCCGACAATGCCGTGTTGTTCGTTACCTACCTCCCGCACACAACCGTAGCGAGCGAAAATACGACTTTTTAATTCAGAAATAACAAATGACATTCGCGGAGCGTTAACAATGCATCAGCCCGTGCATTGTGCTTTACAGTTTTGAAAATTCGTATCCGACGAGTTTTGTATCTATTTTGGGTAATCTCTAAAAACTCGTCCAAAGAACCTATTGCAACTAATCGTTTTACCGACCACGGGAAGAGCATTATTATCTTTATTCTTTAATTATGTATAATGCTGTTTAGTCATTAGAGCAAATTTGATAGCTCGATAGATACTTGCCCAACGGACCCTCCCTCCGCGGACTTATTGATTCTAAATTTATTTTATACCACTGCTTCACCTAGAAATGTAGTTATCCGGCTGCGGATTTTCGCTTTTCTGTATCTCAGTTTCCCTGTATTAACGAACTTGGTCGTCAGAGACGGGCTCAGGCCCGTAATCCGATCACCTCCACTCGTACCGGCAAATCACTCTGCTTTTGTTACAAACCTAACAGTCAGTCAAGTGCACTAAATTCTGCTTTAATTCAGTCTGTACACAGGTCATCATTTTTCTCTTTTATATACAAGCGCGATAAACGGTAGTCATTGTGTTGTAGGTTAGAAACTGCTTAAGACTAGTAAGTATTCATTATAATCTAGAAACTAACTTAATTATTTGCGGACGTTAAACTTAAAATACTAAAAAATATTTTAAAAATATGCAAACTAATTTACCATAAAAATTAGAATAGAGGATATGACGTAGTACTTGACAGGGGACCACATTTCTGCGGAGGTAGTAGTATTTAAAAAAAAAATTCTCCCGTGTATTTATTAAATTTATTTTTGTTTTTTGTGTTTTAAATTCTGTTGTTTCTTCCGAAGATGATTTGAATATTTAAATTAATGATATGTAAGAAAAGACCAAAAGCCGCGGAAACGAAACTATATCTTCACATCAAAAATCACGACAAATCTGACAAGTACCGAAGATGTAAATTTCTGAATAATAAATACGCTCAATCAGTAGATGGCTGACTTGTGCGGAATCAGTATTTTTATACTGAATAATATGTCATGTGTATACACAGTAATTTCAATTAATGGTTTGGGATACAAATTCTTGTAATAAAAATAGCAGCGCCAGGCGTAATAAGTAAATTATACAAGGCCATCTATTCGTGTGCACATTTTTTATTTTTAAGTAGGCTGCTGTCTGTATCGAGGAGCTTTCATCAGTAATGGAATAATGGCAGCGGCAGGAGTCACATACGTTCATAAAAGTTAAGAACAGCCCCTAAATAAATCATAAAGACACGCGTTTGAATAATAAATGTGAGGCAGCACTTTACATAGTGGGGGGGGGGCTGGTACCGCGAAGTGAGGAGGGGTGGTGCCCGAGCGTGCATTAGCAGAGCCCATCCATCACCGTCGCAAGTCGTGGCGAGTGTGCCGGGTAACACTGGATGCTCGCTATCGCTTCCGCCTGCTTTTTGTACGCATCAGTAACTGCCAATAACGACTAATGGTTGAAATGAATAATTCTTTCACTCTTGCGGCGGTAGCAAAAATTACTTATGATGCATAGGGCGCAGAGAATGTATATTGGCATACACTTCGATACTTACCTGACTTCACAGTGATTAAAAACATAATTGTATTATTAATTGCGTAAGTCACCTCTGGTAACTATTAGAGTAAGTATGTGTATGAATTATACAATGTAAAATGAACACTGTAGTCCACCACATCATGAAACTTGAAGTGGTATTGGACGTGTTAATGTATCATTTGCGAGTCGAGCAGGAATCGAAATTATGTCAGTCCCAGCCCCAGTTGCTCCTACAGTCACTGCGCTTGGCGTGTGGTGCGGCGTGGTGTCGCCACTCCTGACAACTTGACAACAACAATCAAGGCCCGCAGCCCATGAACGCTGCCGCTTCCTCTAAACTCTTTAAACGAACATCAGGGCACCAGTTCTAAAATTAACAGAACTTAATTAGATAAGAAAAGTTTACTGCCGAATTTCGGATCGCAAGTCGTTTGGGCCGCTGTAAATTGAGGAAGGTTGTAAGTTGTAAAAATACATAAGCTCCGGCGGTGGAATACACCCAGTGAGGAATAGCGGTACTCTTCAGCACTTTACCTCACTTCGCCCTTTATTAGCTTTTATTACTTATTTTACTATACTTGTAACAAAAAGTAACTTAAAAATTACAAGTTTTCACCTAAACAATCTATGTTCCGATGAAAACTTGTTTAAAGTATTGGACTTAGTTTTGATGACGTCTTTTGATCAACTTTCAGAACTTTTTCGATTTGCTTTTAGCTTTAATAAAACATTTAGATATGTTGTTGGAATAAATGTTATTGCCTAAACACAAATACTACATACATATTAACATTATATTTGTCATTTTGCGCCAGTGTAACGGGGCAGATAAGTAATTCTTTCGTTATCACTTCTGAAATTATGGTCATATAGGAGACATCAAATAAACAGTAAATTCGCCTTTATCGTATCACGAGGTATCAACATAAATAACAAAGTACGCTATTAACTCATCTCTTTCTTCTGCCAAGAAATATTGCATAATAATTAGAAAAATAAATAATGACAACTTTTATAAATACGCACATAGGGCAGAGGTACGAAATGTAAATTTAAAAAACCATGCTGTCTTTACCACCCAAAAAATTTATAAGACACACCTTCCGGGGAGTGACATGAGATAATTACCCATTACAACACTCTTAGAGATCGGACTGAGTTTGTTGGAGAAGCTCCGTGATCGTCTACAGAAAGCAACGGTGCTCCTCAGCACGATCCTAGCGCCTAGCGAAGCTCCGGGGTAAGATGATAAATATTAAATTTTCGTTTTGTGCGCAAAACTGGCGCGTGACACAAAGTTAAGTGACACGTTCAGCCGCGGAGGTCACTTTTATTTAAGTTCGCGCGACGTGACGAGGGTCTCCAATGACGGGCGCACGTTTAGACACGAGTTAATAATCAGCTTACATCCTATTTACCGTCGATTCTATTGCAATATTGTGTAAATAAAAATAATATAATAAGTAGCAGTATCTATCTAGTCTGTAAATGAGTAAGTTCGCTCGATCAGTCGGTCTGGTGACGAGTACCTAGTTCTTCCCCGGCACGTGAAGGAGGCTGATTAAGTTAATAAAGCTGAGCCGCCCAAGGAGCGATCACTAATGCGCCGGAACCGTTCCGCGGGAGAACTTCTGCCGCCGTATTGACAAACTTCTCGCTTCGCTTTGAACTCGCTCCAAATGTCTGTGTTCGTGTTGCTTATACACACATCTTAATTATCATTATAACGACGCTACTATTAAAATTTCCGCAACGTTGATAATTAAGATTTCATATTTCCCGTTACTGTATCATAATGTATTTGAACTGGCTGCAACAAAGAGTATAGATAGTATAACCACGTATAAGACATGGATCTGTAGAAACAAAAAAGTCATTCATTATAACATACTTAGCGAATGAGTGACAGCTGTTAACCGTAAGAGGCGTGGGTGTTTATGTAATGTGTGTGTGTGTGTATGAAACGCGAGGCGTCGATGCGGTGTTGTGGTAATGTGGTGGTGCGGTGGTGTGGCGGTGTGGTGTACCGCATCTATCAAAGTCGCCTTGGATCGGAGGCTTCTGGCTGAGCGCGAACGCTTTCAGTCATTAACACGCGCCTGAAACTTTTCGTGTAGACCTATACATTTCATCGACCTTTATTGTATATAACTTCAACGAAATTGTATTCTGCAATCCTGGGTGAATGTTTTGTAATCCATAAATCATTCTAGTGATCCTGGTACACCAAATTGCGGACTCGTGTCTGCGGGCATCCGTTTGAGTAGAGGAATAAAATCAGCTTACCAGTTATGTATAAATGTAGTTAATTAACAATTGAAAAAATGGCATTTAGGATCGATAACAACCAGGGCACGGCACTGACACAGACAACGGTACGTTGTTTAAAATAATTTATAAAGATGACAGCCAAACAACATAAAGAAATATTCAATAAACCATTCGATACGAGGCCTGCTCCAGCAGGGGCCTGCCATTAGTTCAGCAACTCGTACAAGATGGATTATTCGTAAAAGTAAGTTGACACAAATTGCAAATACACACACTCCACCCCTCTGCCCGCCACCCCGCCGAAGCCCCGCGGGACCCATCACCAGTTGATTGAAGAGACGTATGCGCGACGCACTTGATTACATTCTTTAACTGCTGTTTACCGCAGGTCCAATTTTACTTTGTAGTTGTAAAATAGTCCATGTTTTTTTTTCATAGAAGCACTAATAATGTAAATGATTATATACATATATGTGTTTCTCTAATTACAACCGTACGCAACCCGGAAGTAATTTTAAGATTCAAATCCATAATTGTCCAACTCTATCCAATCGGCACTACGAGGAGTGTTCCTGTACTTGTATTACTAGAGTATCAAATACTAAGTACTTGGATGATATTTTGGATCAGTGTTTAACCTGGCATGCTCACCTAGATTTGGTGATGAATAGAATTAGAAAACTCATATGGATATTTAAAATACTAAGGCATATTGCCACCAAATCTATTCTAAAAAATGTATACGTTGCATTAGCCCAGTCTATACTAATATACTGATACCTGTTTGGGGAGGAGCCACAAAAATTAAATTTTTAGAGCTAGAAAGAGCTCAAAGATCATTACTGAAAGTCATGCACTTTATGCCGTACAGATCTCATACAATAGAACTGTACTCTATGGCCGATGTACTATCGGGCAATTATACATTCTACATTGAAATTACATAAAAATCTGAAATATAACCGTACTATTCTCTGTAAAAGAAAAAAAGATGCAGTTGCCCAGGTTCCCTACTTAAAAACTACTTTTGCATCTAGACAATTTGCTGCGAGAGCTGCTCACCTATATAACTACATTAACGCACAGTTAAATATCTGTACTATGAACATTATTTGTTGTAAAAAGAACTTAAAAATGTGAATAAAAGGTAAAAACTATGAGGAGACAGAAGCTTTATTAGATTAGAGAGCACAAAAGCACACACGCACGAACAGACACTAACTATGCGACACATACACGCAAGCAGATTTAAGAAAAGTCATGCACATAAAAATGTATAATTAACCATGGAAGAGCTTTGCGTTCTAACACAAGCACTTTGTGTGCTCAAAAGAATGTACCGGCAACTGTTATTGTTAAATGTATGACTTTTTAAGGAATAAATATTTTTTTTTATTTTTATATATATGGTAAGTCCGTAAAAGGATTCCCCCGCGTTAAAAAAGAAATGTATATGATAAGTAACTGTATTAAATAGATAGACGACTCTCTCCCTATCTGTGTATGTTAATCGGATTAATTGCGACCGCGGATGATTCTTGACTGTGTGTATTACTCAACAACCAGGCACGTGCTGTGCGTGCTGCTTCCTACTTGTGAACGGTGGTGGGGGTGGATGGGGGTTCGGTGTTGCGGGGCGTGAGGCGCTATCGCTTGGTAACAGCCACGTGTCGTCGCCTCGTGGCTTCTGAATTATTCAGTGGATTGAAACCGACGGAGGGCGTGATGCCGCCGAGCCGTGTGTCAACTGTAGATTATCTTAACGACAACACGGTATCGGTTTCCATTAGTTCTGACAAATATAATGTTGGCAGTTTTGAGTTTCACCGCTGCGTCTATGTGTACGTGTGTACGTGCTGACACGGTCTCGTGGCTTATTTTGGACAATATTTCTATGTCTACTGTTTGCATCATGGCATTGTTAAATTTTTTCCCTAGTGTCTAGATAGTTAATAAAAAAAAGTTCGTTCCGTATATAGGTTTCAAAAGCGTACAGTGCGCGGCGCAGTGTGCGGTACAGTGGACCATACTCGGCGAGAAGGCGTCAGTCAAGTGAACGTGATAATTTCTCTCGGCAGCTCAAGTCGCTAGAGCTGCGGGAGAGCGGCGGGAGAGGCTCGAGTGAAGATACTCCACAGCTCTTAATTGGCGCGATGTTCACATCTGCCGGGGCTGACGGCGACGTCCACTCGCTACGGACCAGCCGGTTTCAATTTTATACTTTACTGATTTTTTTGATATTAAGATCGGAAGTAAATTCATTTTTATGTAAAGGTAAATCCTTTTTTAATGCTTGGTAGTCTTTATAGTAATAATCATTACAATATTTGATAAACTTTTATTTTAGATTTGGATTAACAGGCCTTCTAATATATCGTAGTAATATAGGAAAAGGAAAAAAAATACAACAGGAATAAACATTTCAAGAAAAAATAAAAAAGACACGTCTAAAAGAAGATACGTGCATAGAGACATGACACGATATACCTATAACCGAACTGTCTGCAGGAGTCAAGATAAAGTAAGATAAATGTTTTATCAAATGTATACATGTTTCCTGATGATGTCATCAGCTCTATGCACACAGCACGTTACAACGTGGTTTGAACTTGTTAGTATTACATGTAAAGGTATTGTGTATTAACTCGAACAAAACACACAGAGCGTTTAAGCTGGTCGTTGTTGCGGAAGGCCCACAGCAGTGGCGAGGATACGCCGCATCCGGAGTGCGCGCGCGCTGCCCGATTGCCGACCTTATCGCTCGCATCACAAGGATCACCGCAATTTGTACACACACGTTCCACCAACACCAACAGATGCCAACTGGGCGGCCCCGACCATGAATATTTCATGATAAACCTTACCTGCCGTACATTATTCGGGATTTTGTACCTTTTAGATTTCACTCTCGCTCCTATCAATTTACTGTCATTCAGGAGCGAATGCTTTGATTTATTATTTTGTTTTACCAATAACTAGCACATTTACTAAGAGGTTTGACTCCTTGTTTTTAATAAGGACAGCTAAGGAATGGAACAACTTGCCGGCGTCAGTGTTCCCGTCCAATTACGATGTGGGCGTCT
>DWLS01003916.1:0-14851 GCA_018246255.1 Pachliopta kotzebuea | reverse complement strand
AGACTGGAAGAGAAGAACATGTTGTGCCGACCCTACATAAAGTGGGACCAGGGCAGGAGAAAGAAGAAGAAGAAGAAATAACCAGTAACGTTGCTGGTATGTTGGAGTATTTTCCGTGGTATTAAAATGTATAATCGTGGTATAAAAATCGTTGTCATTAATTCCTTAAATAATAGCATTAAATCCGTCCTTTTATAATTTTTTTTTGTCCGAAAGTACAGTTTTTAAACAAAAAATGAGACATTTAAAGATACATAGCGTAATATTTAAAGAACAAAAAGCCAACGGCATCTTGAATGTGCACGAATCACGTTATACATTAGAAACAGGCGGCTGTCTGACCTTTACGGGTACATTCCAGCGAGGAGGGGTCTGACGATTGTTTAAGGAAGTGTGGAGCAAAGTAAATTCCACATACGTAAACGTAGTCAATGTTACTTTAACTAATTTTGAAGAACAAAAAAATCAAAGGGATTTTTATGTTTTCTAGAAAACATGCCGTTTTACTCCATTATTAAAAAGTGATTATATGAATTGTTGTAGAATTATTCGTTTCAAATAAAATGATTATATACAATATATCTTTTACTATCGTGTAATAATTATAACGCAGTTACTAAGCGCTTGTCTTTTAAGAGAAGTCCCTAACGTAATACTGGGATTATATGGTAGTGTTTTTTTATTAGATATCGTTTGAATGCCGGAGGATATTGGACGAGCAAGCATCTTCATCCACTGTCTCATTGTCACATGTGAAGTACTGTAAATAAAAAAAACCATTGCACCTCAGCATTGTCATGGCATATTATTCACTGACCTTGGCCTTAAAGACTACTCGAACAGCGCGTTGAATTTTTCTTTAACGTTTGCCAAGATTTGAATATTTTTGGAATATTTTCAGTTATCTATGTACGTCAACTACACATAAGTTATTACATTAAAAAAAAGTTTTAAAGGTATTTAGGTAAAAATTTTTTAATGCCCGCTTAGACAAGGTTTTCTTCCTAAAAATAATTATTCCGAGCTCCGTCAAAACAAAATCTTCCTGATCGGTACTCCGGGGACTTAACGTTTAAGTACCTACATTTTGAAAACGTTAAATATTCCGTAGGCAAAAAATTGCATTTTAATTAATATTAAGCAAAATTTATTTCAACATTAATAGTAAACAATATATATTTAACAATGAAATAAACGATAGCTTTAGAAAAAAAAACGCTGTACAGACATGGATAGTATTATCTATACCAGTGTTACCTGATGTAGGTCTCTGTCTCTGGAGACCGTCTAGGTCAGTGATTTCCAAAGTGGTCTATATCGACCCCTAGGGGTCTATGACAACTTGCAAGGGGTCTACGTCAGCGAAAAAAAATTTGGGGGTTCATGAAATGAAAATGGGGGTCCTCGATAGTGGATCTCAACACATCCTTCTCACTAAAAATATTGACTTATTGATTATATTATTTTATTTATAGTTTATTTTATGTTTATTTAATGATACGTATATTTTACATAACCGATACAAAATTTTTAATAGTTTTAATTTAAATTTAATTACTGAATGTATAAATCAACATGTTTTTACTTTAAGTTTTTAACACTAAGCTTCACTACAGTTAGAAATTTACAGGAAATCAATATCAGGTAAGTAGGGGGTCTACCCAGCACGGAAAAACATGGCAAGGGGTCTACGACACAAAAAAGTTTGGTGAACTCTGCTGGTCTAGGTAGATGCTAACACTACAGCTCCGCAGCCGACGAACAGTATTGTCCAAATACTATATAACTGTATTCCAGTTAGAAGGGCTTTGTAAGCTTGAAATTATTAGGGGAACGAAACTTAACATCGTCACAAGGCGACGAGAAGGATGTGCTGTGATATCCTTACCAGCGCTAGAATGAAGGCCTCCTCCTTTTGGCTTGTAATTTTTTTTTTACTTGCTAACAGTAAAAACATTTCGTTTACACACAATACAAATTAGGGTATTAAAAGACCATTTTCCATTTGAAACGTATCAATTTAATAAGACTTTTATAAACATTACCTATTGTATAATTTATAAACCGAAATCTTACACTGAACATAATGGTAATGTATCGTATAAAATATTATTTGTGACTATATATATAATATATGAGGATGTAGGTACAAAAAAACTGTTAAATGAATCAAGTGTCTTATTTATTATAAACGGTTTATTTCAGGGCGGGGAGGTCAGAGGGGTGCTCCGACCTCAAACGTTGACCGCTATGGCTACTACTCGATGACGGTCTGTTCCTCTTTCACAAAGAATTCTACAACCTCCTCCACCGTGTTCACTTGGTCCATGTCAAGACCATCCGTATCGACGTCTGAAAAAATCAGAGGAAATATATAAATAACACTTCATTAATTATTTTTTCTTATTTAAATATTTAATTTTAAAACCATGTCTCTTAGAAACATATTACTTTTAATATTTAAGTTTTGAACAAACGGTTGATACGAAACTATTTAACCGACGATCCGGTGATAGGTCTCTGTTACTAGAGACTGTCTACATAAGTACCACCGCAACTCCTGTTTCCACAACCAAAGAACAGTGTACACACATTAGTGTTCCGGTTTAAAGGGTGCTGTAGCCGAGGAATATTACTACGATAACGAGACTTAGCATCTTTCGTCTAAAGGCGACGAGTATATTGTGGTGGAGGATATGTTAGACAGGCGAATCACCATGAGGTGAATGTCTCACCCATCTCATTACTTAGTCGAATCAAAAAAATATAATCAAGAGAGCCAAGATCTTCGGGAAGTCCAGCAGTGGATGTCCATTAATAAAATGAAGATATAAAACCGTTATTTGCAACGTTAATAATACAACTTATGTATTCGTAAAGAATCATACAATTTCGTAGCTCCACTCTGCGCGGTTTCTGCTCGGCCCATTCTTGTTTCTTCGCATCCCTGTACTCCATATACTTCTTCATCTGCTCCGTGCGCTTCGCAACCAATTCCTGTGAAAGAAATTTGTTCAATACCCGCATTTTGATTTTAGTTCATGTAATTCAGATATATAGGTAAATTTTCTGTATAGAAAGAATAACTCTACTAATACATTCCAGGCTTTTCGTAAAAGACTATAAGTAAACAACGCCAAAGGTAACAACTGTTGTAATCTTTACCAACATACATTGCAAAATGCAACAGACACTGAGTACAATGAGCATGATTATTAAAAAAATCACCAAAATTGAACAACAATCATCAGTAGAGTTGAATACTTTATAACGCGCCGGTTTGCTAATGCTCCTACAAATGTGAGGGTCAAATTTATTTCCTACCATAATGATTAAGTGTGAGTTGGTGGATATCTTTTGTATACGAAAACGGTCTTTTAAAGATAACGATTTATTTCCTCATAAATTCTCAGAGAACTCGAGCTGTCCTACCGCGACTTTATAAAGTAATCTATAATATAATTATATGAAATTTGAACATCTGAAGTAAACTATCATTATGAGCAAGTGTAATATTAAAAAAAATATTTTCTCACCTTACTGGCCTTGTTGCTACGCATACGATCTTTAGATTCGAACTGTGAGTAATACTTTTTGAGGTTCTTCTTAATATCCTTCTGTTGTTTCTCCGAGAGTAAGGTCGGCGGGCGCGGCCTCCAGTGGAATTGTGCAAAACCTTCTTTCATAACTCTGCAATGAAATTCATTAAAAGCTGGTTAGTCTTTGTTGCCAGGGACTATATAAGTATTTACTACTGCAGCATGATCCATTTCTTTCAAAAAATGCGAACTTTACTATTGATCAGTAAAGCCGCTGTAGTTAAATTACTTTAGCTTTAAACGCAAGGTTGTGAATATCATCCTAAGTAGCACTTATTAGACTTGGATTGTTATTGATGGACTATATCTTGTGAAGATATTTGCCTCAGAGCTACGTCAAACAAAAAATTATTGATTCACGAAACTCCTGGTCAATACTGGTATATCAGAATACATGCAAGCCCAAGTACATATTCAAACCTCTACAGAGACCTTAGATTTATATTTAATAGTGGATGTCTATTGATAGGTAAAAATAATGAAAGTCCAAAGACAGGACAACAAACAGTTTTTTTTTACCAGCCAAACAATTTATTAAATTCTCAAAAGTATTTGTCAATATATTTAATGCTGACCTCTTAATAAATTTGCCTTGGAATGAGCGAATGTAGTAACCGCAGTCCATTTTACACTTCAGTGACGATACACCAGTTACAACATACCGTCCAGTGGGATCCCACTCTATACCAGACATCTGAAAAGTATGAAGGTATATTAACACATGTGTAAGCTGCTATAACATTCTTAATGGCTAAATAGTCCTTATAATAATAGATCATTTTGTTTAAAAAATACTATAATTACTAACGATAAAGTGTTAATAAAAGATCCAATGTGGTATAGCAATATTTTAAATACAGTAACTCACCTGATAGTGGTCAGAAACATTCATAATAGTGAAGTCATTAGTGTCTAAAAACTCTAAACCACCACCGGCCAGCCCAAAGTTAGCCATAACAATAAACTGTCCCAATGGAGACCAGAACAGGTGATTAAATGGCTTGTTCTCAAACTTCTTCAACAGTGTTGGTGCTTGACCTGTATTCACTTGGTAAAAACTAATGCATGTATTAGCCGGGTCGCCATGAATAATAGCAAACTTAGATCCTACTGGTTCCCATGCAAATGCTTGAATGGGTTCTTTGATCTCCACAGAGTCAACGGGTATCTCTTTTTCACGCATATGGAATATCTCAAAGTTGTAATACATTCCAGAGTATTTAATATCGTTCTTATCTTTCTTCACTTTCGAATAACGGTCAACCTTTACACAAAGATAATCACCACTCTTTTGCCAGTGAATCTTACAATCGGCAACAGAGAACAAGTTCTTTGAGCGAATCTCAGTGCGGTTTGGTATCTCTAGTAATGTGACCCTCGCTGGTACATCTTTGTCTTCAGCCACCCAATATGCAAGTACATTGTCAGTTGGTGACCAGCTGAAATCCCTGCAAAAAAATTACTAAACATTTTAGAAACATATTGCAAATTGTTGGCAGTGATCAATTAGATATATACAATTATAATATCCATTAAAGAGGGTAGAAAGGGCATTTGTCCTCTATGTTATAATCGAGTGGAACCAAATGATGGAGTCTATAAACATATGTTGAATAAATTCCATGTTCTATAAAAACTGGTATTTATTCATAAAAATTTTCCTTGATAATGAAACTTACCGCTTCAAATTTAGCTGTACCTTGAATAAGAACTTTATTGAGTTGTTCTAATATACTTCAAAATAAAATTATAAACTTTACCTTATACCAGGAATCTTGATAGACTTTTTGTCGAGGAGACCAAATCCAGGTGTTTCATACACAGACAGTACATCAGCACCAAGACGTGCGAAAAATTTGTCGTCTTTACTCCAGCGGAAAATCGGCCAAGTGACATATTCGTCTGGAGGTGGGAAACTACGCTTCTCTTGACCAGTTCTAAAAAACACATGTTTCATTAGCACCAAAATCATGATTAAGTAGCCCAAATGCAGCATCTTTGATTAGTAAAGAGTTTAACACCTAAACCTAACCTATGATTGTGAGCAAAACGGAAAGAAAGCGAGAACTGGTATGACTGAACTAGGACCCTGACCCAAAACACGCAAAAAAAAAAAAACCTAAACCAAGTTTCATTTGATGTGAGATGGAAAATAATGCAGAATATAATGAAATATACTTGCCCAGAATACTGGTTCTCATTTACTGAATAATCGGAACACTATATTATAATAGTGGCAGATTTACAATAAGATGTTAGTAGCTAGTCAGGTTGATCAACAAAACTCTACGACCTTCAAAAAGTCAAATTTAAATAGACATATTGAATGTTACTTCAGGTTTAAAGAAAATTTTTACAACTATAATATAATTCAACATCCAGAGATGTCATGAAATGTGTTTCTTATATTCCCAGACAGAAGTTAAGCTAAGTTAATAACAGAAGCTTTCTTTAAATTGTTAGGTGTATTTATAGGCAGATAAATTATTTTGAAATCAACATTCTTCTATAGAGCTACAAGTCAGTCTTAGGCACACAACAAATATACAATATTGGTTTTTATTAGTAATAAATTAAATATATATATATTTTTTTTATATTATTTATTACTAAAAAACACTTACCTAATATCCCAAATGATGAGTTTCTTGTCATCTCCTCTATCACTGCTTGGTGAAAAGGTGACAATATAGTTTTCACAAGGTGAGAATGAGATGAATCGAGCTTCTGGATGATAGAACTTCTGGAACTGTGAGAATTTAGGGCCAGCCCATAGAGCCACACCTCTCCAGTGGAAGGTTGCGAGATATGTTCCTAGAGGTGACCAAACAGCATAAGTTTCAGTCCAGTTCTAAAAACAAACACATTCATTCGTACTTTAGCACTTACAACTACATCTTTTACATATATAACTAGGCATTATAAAGCTATTGATTTTTGGAGAAAGTGACAGGATATTCCATGACCCATATAATATGTATGAAAATTGTTACTAATCTTAACTTATACATAGAGATGTATTACACAACAATATTTGTCAGCGGTTACACAAATTGACTTAAGCCTCTGACTTCAAACAACTCATTGGTAGAATATTGCTAACTAAATCATATGTACATCATTTTAGTTAACTTAAATGTATAAGAAATTTGTTTTAAACAGAACAATAAAAGTAGAGTAATTGCCAGAATGTATGAATAATTTAGTTTCGTTAAGCAATGTAAATTAACTAAAACAGATCAACACAGCTGTTTCAACACATTCACACTACTGCAGATTATTTTCATGAGAATGAGTTGAATTTTAAACCAAAAATATTGAATTTTAATGATTCTGGCGTTGGCTTAACACAAAAAAGAGCTTAGCCAGAATTCCTCAAGCAAAGACTAATATTTGGATTATATTCAACAAACAACAGTTACTGCTCAGTAATTGAGGCAAAAGCAACAAAGCTAAAAGTAAATATTTTATATAATTTATAAAGTTTGAATTAAATATGCATACTGGTCTTTCTTGTAACAAAACAGGCTCTGGTAAAGCATTTTGCCACACTTGCAAGGCAACACCAGTTCCAACTCCCACGAGGTATTGATCATATGCATCAGGATCCATAAGATACCATTGTAAATCTGATTGGACCTTGAATGGCTGAGGTGCTGGGGGTTCCCATTCCTTAGGAATTTCAGAATATCTGAAAAAATATATTTCTTTATGGTATGCAGAGATTAGGCACCAATGAAACTTTAACAAACAGAACATGTAAATTGAGAGATATATCTAAGTACTTAATTGTACATCTATTACAATTATGCTGTTACTTTGTTTCTTAAAAATGCAAAATATAAGAGAACATGGCAATCTTTTTTGTATTGTTTTAAATGTTAATGTTACACATGTTAAGTATTAAAAACATTCTCTTTACATTGCTAACATTACAGTAAAGCTGCAACAGTAAAACTGTGATCTGAATATAAAATAGTATGCAAACTTTACCCAAGTAAGTAGAAATTGTAATGTACAAAATATAGTTCACATACACATTATACTGTTAAAAGCACACATACATAACTTTTTAAAACAGTTTGGTAAAATGTAATCAAGTTTTACAGGTTAATGTACAGGCCATCAAATAAAGATTGTATGTATTGATGGTTTATAGATGTGATCAAAATAATGGCTTAGCACTTACTTTTTGAAATCTGTAAATAGATTCACTAAAAATGTGTGCTGTTTATCTAGTTTACAATTATTTGCGGTTTTCACTGCCTCGGCGGCATTTTGTGAATTATCATACTCGAGGAATATGTAACCTGTGGTCATGCCATTCTCGCTTGTCGGGTAGTAATCGCTGACAATCTTTCCGAATTTGCCAAAGATCTTGTTTATGACACTCTGTAGCTTTTCCAGTCGCTCTGGTCCGACTTGCGGACAGCCGTCGACTACTATCACATTTTCGTACCCGTCGGATTCCTTAGGTTTTTTCTCTAAAAGATCCGCCAACAATTCTGCAACGTCAAAGATAGGTTATGTCTTCGCCTATCATCTTCGACCTTGTTAAAATGAACAAAGTGACCGGGTATATATTAAACACAGGGTATAAAAAAGTGTGATAAAATGTATTATTAAATTTACAAAGAATAAAATTACACTATCATTAATAAACCACACAACGCATATGGCTAGACAACCTCCAAAAGTTTGAAACTTTTACCTTCGTCGGGAATGTCGTCGACGTATCCTTCCGGATCGTCAAAATCAGGCTCCTCATCAAAATTTTGCTCTTCATTATCACTTTGAGGTGTTTGATTCACTTTTTCATCGCCCTTTTTCTTTGCCATTTTGACGTATTTCGTGTAGTACCGGAAGACACGCCATTAGTGAACTAAATCCATAGAGTCGTAAGCTGAGCTCAACGCATACTGACTTTCACTGTTTCGTTCAGAAATAAATAGTTAAAATTTAAAAGTAATTGAAGTATGCTTATTTGACAATACATTGCAAAATTTTATTTTTATTAAAACTTTTGGTTAAAATAAAGTTAAAGTGATAACTCTTCGTAAGAAATTATTATCTTAGATCATTGTTTCAATTGCGTGTATCTGATGAGCAATATATTTTTTTTTATTCCTTCTTACACCTAGTGTACAGGTGGACTTAATGCCATTGGCATTATCTTACAGTCTACTTAAGGTGGTACAGAGATGTTATGAGGCAGGCAGGTGCATAGAACGGTTAAAATAAAAGGTGTGTAATAATACATACGAAAATAATATTAAATTATATCATAGTACATACACAACATTAAATTAGACACATAAAACCATAAAAAATATTTCCAAATTTCTCATTGATTCGTACTTTTTATTTTTAATGATACAACTATAATGTAATTAAGTAAAATTTGCATTTGATACTTTTTTGTATAGAGATAGTCATCGATAATAGTAGTGTAATTCTTCATGTAAATGGTATGTTCAATCTTATTGTTTAATTTAATTGAAACAAATATTTATAACAGTAAAAAAACAGTTAGATAATAAAATTAACGATAATGATTTTTTATTACATTACTTTTAAATTTTTATTAATATAAGATATATTTACTAGTGGAAAATTGAATATGACAAATATGATACATATATACACATGGACTACACATGATTTTATTATTGTGAAAATATGTGTATAACTACAATTATATCTGGATTTAGGTACGAACATAATAAATAATCGATTCTATAAAACTCGTATCTGGTCGAGTCATGGACATGGCACACAATTAGACACATATTTAAATTTGTAAATAGCGCCGTTCTAATATTGTGATGTTAACAATAGGATTGTCAAACATACAATGTACTTTTAAAAAACAGGAGGTCGCATTTCGAATGGGCCAGATGTATTTAAGCTATGTATAAATATACACAGATATTTATATAAATACATTTATATACATACGTACATCTATTTTGTATAAGCTCTCTGACAGAGAGAAATTATGTTACAATATTTTGTACTAAAACCCAAGTTCTATGAATTGTTTTTAGAAAAAAAATATTTGTGTTGATTATTTAATAATAAGATTATTAAACAAATGCAACAAAATTTGGTTTTATTAAATGTGTAATGTTTGCATATACATAAGAAACCATTACATGAATTTGTGGGTTTTAAAATTACAGTAATTTATTACTTTCAACTTCAAAACATGTCTTCATGAGAGCGTGGTGGATAAATGACCTTGACCATATCTGTTTAAGGGAGAAGATCCCGAGTCTTGGAAGTGGGAACGTTAAGAGTGCGGTCAATTTTCTTTTAGATAAAAATTATAACAATAACACCGTTGTTAAGTACAACACAACATTTACAATGTTTTCGTTTGATACTCACGCTGCGAACGCCTCATTTTTCCGTGCATACTATACTAGCCGGTTTACATTTGCCAGCAGCTACAACAAGCCAGTACGTTTGACACAGTGCATGGTATACGTCGCGTTTCCCACTTGTTAAACTACCACAGACAACTTTCTCAAATAAATATCCCGTAACCCGAAAACTTCCCGCGTAAAGGTATCGTAATACTAAATGAATAATTTTATTATGTAATTAGTGATACTGTGTAATTTTACTAGCGTTTTATAATTCATATTAAACTTCCGATTTTATTAAACACCTGTGCCATATTTTGTGCCGTTCTTGTTATTTGTTTGGTTAAAGTGAAAATTTACCATTGAACTGCGTACATAGTGCAAATGTGATTTGGCGTTTATTTTTTAACCTACTCACGAAGTGGATAATAAAACATAATATTAATTTTTATTTCCTGCCTAAAAACGTTTTAAAACATTACTTCATCGAATTACTTTTTTAGTTTTTTAATAAAGGAATCATTTAACAGAAAATGGATTGGACGCTGCTGGCTTTCTTGCCATTATTAGCCATGGGACAAAGTCAGGAAATATGCCTCTCAGCAGAGGAAGATCCATATCTCCTTTTTGGGACAAAAACTTCATATGTATTTGCAAATAAAGTGTTTCCTACCACAAGGATACACGATATTCCCGGTAAGTAAATAACTGCTATAGTAATTATGAATACACTTGTTAGACATAAAAAAAACCATTGTTTTGTAGAAAGTGGGTTTCACACATTAGCTGCGATCTCATAATTGACTTTTTATTTCAAACCTAGCGCATAAGTCATGATTCTAGTTGTTATTTTTTTATTTATAGTCAACTGAAACAGAGGCATTAGACCAGGTTATGTTTTGAATTTTATTTTGTACGCAGTAAGACTTTAACAAGAAAGCGTAGTTTTGCTTTATACTACTTATTGAAGGTATTTATAAAATAATTCAAAAAGTTATGCTGGTGATACATCTTTAGACCGTCTAGATCAGTGGTACTTAACCTTTATTTCGTAATGGCCACAAACACCATGGGGCCAATCATCACCATACCGCAGGTACCAAAAAAAATTAAGTTGTCATTAAATAGATTTTTGCAATTGTTAAAAATATTATTAAACGACTATGATGGAGTCCACCAGTTAACGTCACGTCTATAATATTCCATTTCTATGATAAAATTTTTTTGTTTCCACTTGTTTCGGATAATGTCTATACTAGTCCTATTTTAATAAGACTATTATTTGTAATAATGTAAAGATATAAAACATCATACTTATTTACAATTGAATTATAGTTTCGTAATAAAAACTTAAAGCTTATAAAATTTTAACAAAATCCGATTTAATTAAATTAAAGACTTTTACTGGCAAGTGTTTGAATTTATGATAAGCACTTCAGATTTAAGAATCATAAGAGTAAAGCTTTTGGTATTCATTAAATCTCTCTACAATAAAAAAAATCGTAACCACATCGTTTATTCGTAACTAGTTTATTGTCGATCCACAAGGTTGAGTACCTCTGTCTGTTCAATAACATACATTGTGATGTATATAATAGTTATTGCCTTCAAATTTATAACAATTGTATGTTTGATAGTACATTCAATTTTTATTGACATATGGAAAAAAGCTTTTTACATAAGCACGAAAGATTTGGGGTCAAAATACTGCTTAAAATAGATGCTATCTTGTTCTAAAGAATTTAGTATAGCTTTTATAATGAGCCGATGAACACCCACTGCTGGACATAAGCGTCCTCCAAAGTTCTGCGATTTCCAGCTACCTCTACCAGTTAACCTTCCAATATAGTTTTAGCTAAATAAATAATAGATATAACTAAACCGAGATGTAAATAGCACGATATAGAAGTAACTTACTCTATGTGAGAAGAGACTTTCCTTTAATATCGATTAGTACTTAATCGCAATCATTACGAGGAAATGATAATTTATCACCTTTCTCATGTTTTTGTTTTGAGCAAACGCATTATTACCATCAGGTGAACGTGAAAACTCGATTTCACAAAGTAACAATAATAATTATATATTTATTAATATGAAAAATTAACGATAATTCTAACGTAAAAAGAGTATTATCGGCTTTGGCGATTAGTTGACTACAATTATAAAAACAAATAAGAATATTATAAGGTAACAAAATCTCCGACTATAGTCCGAGAAATTAAAGAGAAACTAAAAAAAAAAAAACGTTAAAAGAGTAATCTTTTACCCCAGATTTGGGCTAACGCGAACGATACATAAGGAAAAATAAAAAATGGACTATTATATAAAATACGTAATTAAGCAACAGTAAAATTTAAATAATATAAGGTACTATAAAAAATTTACATAATGTATGTATACGTATATCATCATCATTATTGAATGCCATTATCAAATTGGAGATGGGAGTTGGAAAAAACTTTCCCAAATCTGTTATTCTTCTTCTACACTCTTATGTCAATGAATTTCTTCCCAGTCTTCTGAATGCTCGTTCTTTAGAAATCTTGATTTTAAGAATAAGCTATAGACCTATGTCCAGCAGAGGACGTCTATCGGTTGAAATGATGAATGATGATAGTTAATACATACAGATGCTCATTTATATGGATATATAGTGAGAAAGACAGGTGCTTAAGTTCCTATTGCTGGTTACCGTCTAGGTGGCTACCTGCTGTTTCTGCCACCAAACAGTACTGCGCAAACGTTGCTGTGTTCCTGTATGAAGAGCGTTGTATCTTAGTGAAATTACTACGGTAACGAGACTTTACTGGAGCGACGAGCGCAATTTGGTGCTATGGTATAATTTCTTTATCAACGAGCGCCACGTTGCTCGCTCCGTCGTCTCATGAAATAAAAAAAAGGCGCATTAGAACAAAACCGTAGATAAAAAAATATATAATATATCGCAAAAATAATAGTTCATCTCTCAGAGACAACTCATAAGCATACATATTATATGTTAAGCCAGTGTTTTGCTGTAAACATACATCGACAAAGCGAGTCCCTTCCTCGAAATGTACATTACCTTCGGCAATAGACCGAATGTAAAGAAAAAGAATGTAGTATATATAGTATTGAGAAGCGACGAGAAGTTGGAAGTTACGAGAAGTATCGAGAGGTTTCGAAATGAAAATTATTATAATACCCCGCCTTCTGGAAGAAAGTCAGTTTTTTATAACCTTTCTTTATCTCTAATCAAATCCAAATTTATTTATTTTTTATGTCTGCACATACCAACTTAATATTAAGATATACATGAAAGCATCTTTATTAGGACTATTTACTGAAAATATTTAAAGAAAAATGTTTATCTATTGGTTTCTTAATAAATAAAATAAGAAAAGATATATGATGATCGTTACCCACTAATTTCTTCGGTGATTATCAATGTTTGGAGAAGTCATAGAATCTCTATTCGAAACACAATTGCGTCAACCCTAACCCTATATTAATTTTGTTTTAATTGAGAAAGTAGGCAAACAAACAAACAGTTCACATGATAGATAGTGATCACTGAAGCCCATAGACAGTCGCAACACCAACTAATCCGTGGCTGCGTTGCATTATACTAACCCGAACTGCTTTATGTAGTCCCCAACATCCTCCTGGTTACTTCCATAATAGCCTAAAACCAGCCACTATCCTCACACTTCGTTATCTTAACCTCCACAGTTTTCGTCACCGGCATATATTTTTTTTAAAATACCGAGTTATGTGACTGTAAAGGTGTTTATCTAATGAAGTGATCAGCATAAGTCAGTAAAAACAATTTAATATTGAACTTTATTTAAATAACAATTTGTTAAAAGTTATATTTTATTTAAAAAAATCATTGATCATAACCTTTTCAACTTTACTAAATATATCTAAATTTAATTAAATTAAAATATATAACATGATATATAAATATAAAGTGATTTTCAGAAAAACACGAATGCTGCCTAACTTTGATATATAAAACTTAAAAAAAAAAACAAAAAAAATATTAAATTCTTTTGAAAAATTATTTTTCAAAAATTTGCAAGTCTCATATCAAACGTGGGTAATCAATAATGATGATAAGCTGCTTTTTCGGGGATGTCAAGGTTCGACGTGATTTACACCCTCTAAAATATTTCCGTCGGTCTTCTTCAGTGCTTTAGGATATCCTACGAATCTACTAAGGATCGTGGAAACTGATGGAAGGTCTTCATTGCCTGAGACCGTTTATATAGGTACCACTGCAATGCCTATTCTCGCCTGCAAAGAATAGTATGTAAATATTACGGAGTTTATCACATTCACTGTCACATAAATACATCATCTATGGAAACCAATTATTTTGAAATATTATTTATCAACGTACATGTAAACGATTGATTGTATGTGATAAACAAATGTTTCTTTAAAAAAAAAAAAGAAATTAAGTTAACTGTTTTTTCAAACCTGATTTGGAGACACAACTACGGACCCTTATGTACTCGGATCCGAGTGTTTGGCAGTTAATGTGTTAAATTTGAACGTTGCTGTAAGGTAGTGAAATTAATTACTGGGGTAATGAGACAATAGTTTCATCTCAAATCGACGAGCGCAATGTGGTGCTGTGTAGACCATCATAACAGCGCCGTGTTATGAGCAAGAGTATCACTTACCATCAGGTCTGCTGCTCTAGTCGCTTAGTCGAATAAATAAATCGGAGCAGAGTACTACTAAGAATAGTAAAGGACTGGAACAACTTGCCGGCGTTAGTGTTCTCGTCCAATTGCGATGTGGGCGTCTTCAAGAAAAGAGTGAATAGGCATTTGCTAGGTCAATGCGCTTTACCATCATAGACCACATCACCACTTAACACCAGGTGGGATC